>CM077790.1:34043858-34148858 GCA_039737535.1 Lagodon rhomboides | reverse complement strand
CACAGGCACGCACGAACACACACACACAGAGGAAGCACTTGTTTTCTTTCACATTTATAAATGTAAATATGTGTGTGTGTGTGTGTGTGTGTGTGTGTGTGAGCGAGCGAGCACGTCCTGCGGTGAGCTCATTACTGATTAGAACTGGCAGAGAGGATGACATCACACACACACACACACACACACACACACACACACATACAGTGACGTCATGTGTTGTGAAAGCTTTTCTCTCTCTCCTCAACATGTAGGTCACACAGTTGCATCTGTACTTCTTCATCTTCATCTTCTCTCTCTCTCTCTCTCTCTCTGTCTCTCTCTCTGTCTCTCTCTCTCTGTCTCTCTGTCTCTCTGTCTGTCTGTCTCTCTCTCTGTCTCTCTGTCTGTCTGTCTCTCTGTCTCTCTGTCTGTCTGTCTGTCTCTCTCTGTCTGTCTCTCTCTCTGTCTCTGTCTCTCCCTCAATTCAATTCAAGTTTGCTTTATTGGCATGAGAGTTACAAGAACTATGTTGCCGAAGCATCAGGAATCAATGAAACAAGACACATACAACTCATAGAACCAAATATATACAACAATATATCAATAAATAAATACAAAGTATATTTATATTTATTTACCCTGTATGTGTGTGTGTGTGTGTGTGTGTGTGTGTGTGTACAGTGATCATACACAGTCTGCTGACACATTTTAGACTAACATGTTAAACACACAGAGATCTTGGTTCTGAGGTTCTGATGTGTGCCGCCACACCTCCTCTGGGTCCGACAGGCTGTGTGAGCGGACACACTGGAGCAGCTTTGTGTCTCAGCCGCTTGCTTCAGCTTAGCTTCAGCTTAGCTTCATCACTGGGTGCAGAGGCTGCAGCTCGGAGGTAGAGCCAGGCGTCTATTCATCGGAAGGTCGCTGGTTCAGATCCCAGCTCCCCCTGGCTGCATGTCAGTGTCCTTGGGCTGGATACTGAACCCCAAACTTCCCTCGGCACCGTCCGTGGCAGCACCACCATCTGTGGTTCAACACATGAATGACTGCAGGTGTCTGCTGGATGGAAACATGTAGCCTGTCTGAAGCGAACCTCCCACCTCAGTCAGCTTTATTTATTTCATCACTATTCTTAATGAAAAATCAATAACTTATTCATATTTTTGTTATTTTTTAATGCTAGCACGGGCTAGCTGGTTAGCATGCTAGCTTCAGTAGATGTGTCTTTAACAATATACAGAGAAGTCATAATGTGTAAACTATTATTTACATATTGCACCTTTAACAATCCACCTGTTGGACAGTCAACCAGTATTACAGGACAATACTGAGTTCACTGTGTGCTTTGGTTCAGTACAGCAGGGAAAACACAAAAACACACAAAAAACTGTTATTGTGACAATGTTCAGTGTGCAGAGGCAGCAGCAGCACCACCTGCTGGTGCTGCACCACCTGTTGGTGCTGCACCACCTGCTGGTGTTCTTCCTGTTTACTGTTTATATCCTGCTGATCAGCCGGCTGTCTCGACACACTCAGTTTTAATTAACACGACTGTTAGCATGCAGGACGAGGAGGGAGGAGGAGGTGGAGAGGAGGAGGGAGGAGGTGGAGAGGAGGAGGGAGGAGGTGGAGAGGAGGAGGAGAGAGGAGGAGGAGAGGAGGAGGGAGGACGAGGGAGGAGGTGGAGAGGAGAGAGGAAAGAAGAGGAGGAGGGAGGAGGAAGAGGAGAAGAGAGAGGAAAGAAGAGGAGGTGGAGGAGAGGAGGGAGGAGGTGGAGAGGAGGAGGAGGGAGGAGGTGGAGAGGAGGGGGAGGAGGGAGGGAGGAAGAGGAGAGGAGAGAGGAAAGAAGAGGAGGAGGGAGGAGGAAGAGGAGAGGAGAGAGGAAAGAAGAGGAAGAGGAGGAGAGAGGAGGGGGAGAGGAGGTGGAGGAGAGGAGGGAGGAGGTGGAGAGGAGGAGGAGAGAGGAGGAGGAGAGGAGGAGGGAGGACGAGGGAGGAGGTGGAGAGGAGAGAGGAAAGAAGAGGAGGAGGGAGGAGGAAGAGGAGAGGAGAGAGGAAAGAAGAGGAGGTGGAGGAGAGGAGGGAGGAGGTGGAGAGGAGGAGGAGGGAGGAGGTGGAGAGGAGGGGGAGGAGGAGGGAGGAAGAGGAGAGGAGAGAGGAAAGAAGAGGAGGAGGGAGGAGGAAGAGGAGAGGAGAGAGGAAAAGAAGAGGAAGAGGAGGAGAGAGGAGGGGGAGAGGAGGTGGAGGAGAGGAGGGAGGAGGTGGAGAGGAGGAGGAGGAGGAGGGAGGAAGAGGAGAGGAGGGAGGAGGTGGAGGAGGAGGAGGGAGGAGGTGGAGAGGAGGAGGGAGGAGGAGGAGAGGAGGGAGGAGGTGGAGAGGAGAGGAGAGAAGAGGAGGATGGAGGAAGAGGAGGAGAGAGGAGAGAAGAGGAGGAGGGAGGAAGAGGAGGGTGAGAGAAGAGGAGGAGAGGAGGAGGGAGGAGGAGGAGAGGAGAGAGGAGGGAGGAGGTGGAGAGGAGGGGGAGGAGGAGGGAGGAAGAGGAGAGGAGAGAGGAAAGAAGAGGAGGAGAGAGGAGGGGGAGAGGAGGTGGAGGAGAGGAGGGAGGAGGTGGAGAGGAGGAGGAGGAAGAGGAGAGGAGAGAGGAAAGAAGAGGAAGAGGAGGAGAGAGGAGGGGGAGAGGAGGGAGGAGGTGGAGAGGAGGAGGAGGGAGGAGGTGGAGAGGAGGGAGGAGGAGGAGGGAGGAAGAGGAGAGGAGGGAGGAGGTGGAGAGGAGGAGGAGGGAGGAGGTGGAGAGGAGGAGGGAGGAGGAGGAGAGGAGGGAGGAGGTGGAGAGGAGAGAAGAGGAGGATGGAGGAAGAGGAGGGTGAGAGAAGAGGAGGAGAGGAAGAGGAGGAGAGAGGAGGAAGAGGAGGGTGAGAGAAGAGGAGGGAGGAAGAGGAGGGTGAGAGAAGAGGAGGAGGAGAAGAGGAGGAGAGGAAGAGGAGGAGGAGAGAAGAGGAGGAGGAGTGTTGAGAGGAACAGTAGCAGCTCAGCAGCCGTCTGTCCTCCATCAACACACACACTAATGTTCACACTGAGACAAAGAACACACACACAGCAGTGGGTCGGCATCGTGCTGCAACACACACGCCAAGTCCTTCTGTCATCACACACACACACACACACACACACACACACACACACACACACACACAGATTTCACATTCTGTTCTTGTTTTTGTTTTTGAATAATTGTTTACTTAGTTACATATAACAGAAGTGTGTGTGTGTGTGTGTGTGTGTGTGTGTGTGTGTGTGTGTGTGTGTGTGTGTGTGTGTGTGTGGTACCATGCTGGTGTTAATTCCTACTTTCACAGCGTCATCAGTCATTATTTGTGTTGCTGATGTAGATATCATCACCGGGCTGGTGCCAGTTTTTATGCTCGCTCTGTCTCACTCCTTCTTCTTCTCCCGTTTTGTTTCAGCCTCGTGATGCTGGAGGACTTTAATTCTGTAAAAATACATCCTGACCTTTAAACATGACCGTAGCAGATTTGTGTTTGTCTCTCTGCACAGCGGGGACAAAAATGACCCAAATGCAGGAATAATGTCTAATTACATTTTAATCATGAAGCTGTGCCACCTTAAAATCCTGACTGTTTAATGCTGACGATGTCCGCGGCTCCATACAGCTGGCAGCTGATGTGAGGAGACACTGAGCTGGTGACTGGTGGGAGCTCCAGCGCCCTCCTGTGGCTCCTCACCACATTCACTGTAATAAATGGCTGAACATGTTTGTTTAAGTTGATGAAGGTCATGGTGATACATCACTTTTAATGTTTCTTTAAATATTGTTGTGGTTGATATCTAGTAAGGGTTGGAAGGGTTTAATTTAAAGTGATATAAGATGGAACGAACTGATAATAGATCAGAACTACGGGTGGAGTCGTGGTTTTATCAGAGCAGAAACCAGCTGTGAGACAAACCTGCTCCAACAGTTTGATTCAGCATGTTCTGTCTCCAGGTATTGAGTGTTGTGTACAGGAAGTGCTCCCCTACAGGACGATGGTGTCTGACTTTACCACCAGGATAAACCTCCTCTTCCTCCCCCACATTAACCCTGTCTCCCCCTCACCTCGTGCCTGTACAGGAAGAACTCCCCCTACAGGACACTGGAGCCGGTGCGCCCCCCAGTGGTACCGAACGATTACGTGTCCAGCCCCACCAGAAACAATATGGCCACCGGACAGCTTCCCAGTCCGGCCCGCACCGCTACCCTGAACCATCGCCCCCGAACATACAGGTAGCCGGGTTGGCGGCGTGTAAACATGGCTGCCACAGCGAGAGCTTCGCCCTCTGCTCTCACAGAGCTACAGACATACCTTATGTACATGTTACGTATATGTTACGTAGATGTCCCTCTGTAGAGTTTACAGAGAGGCTGATATTCAACACATCCTCACGTGTGGTTGGACTGCAGGTTTCTAAATGACTATTTAACATGACGTTAATGATGACGTGTCATGGCTGCCGATCAGATGAATGTCCTCCTGATCCAGACTGACGGATGTGTTGAAGATAAAGTTTGAACAAATTACAGAACAGACTCGTCCTGTCCAGCTTTACTTCATGCTTCCATTCTCTGTGTTTCTGATCTGATCACATTTAACAAACTGACTGAACATGAGCAAAGAGTGTCTTCTCTGTCACAAGGCAAATGTTCAGTGTGTCCAGTACTTTACAAAAATGAATCATTTAATGATGTAGAGAGTCTTTGAGATGAGTCCAGATCAACGAAAAGGTGGGAAATACTCATGTCTGTGCATTTAAATATGAAGCTGGAGACGGTTAGCCTAGCTTAGCATAAAGACTGGAAGTTCTTGTAAATGTTTAAGTAGTTAAAGGGATATTCCGGTGTAAGTGTAATCCATGGTCTAACACACCGTGACACCGAGTAAGACTCCCCCTCGAGAGGTCAAGTTAGCTGACCGCTAGCTTAGCTAGTTTTAGCAACCTCAGAAAAGACAGAACGAAGCATCAGACATCTGCCATGGGATGCTCAGTTCTTATTATCGAGAGCTGACAGGGAAAATAAGGGAAGTAATGGAGTGATAATCAGACATTTTCATCCTTGAGCTGCAGAAATCTACTGCACTCGGTAATCGACTCGTCAGGGCTTCCCCACACAGGCAGGCTGCTGGAGGAGAGGGTGAGTTGTGCTGTGTTTTTAATACAAATCCAGCAAAGCTAGCAGATGTTTGATGCTTCGTACTGTGTGCTGGGACTGTACATGTACTGTTGCTGAAGTTTGCTGCTGTTCTCACCATTAATTGTGGCTTTTTGATGGCGGTTTCTAGTTGGAGACATAAGCTGCAGTGTGTTGTTATCGTGCGGTCTTTTCTGAGGTTGCTAAAACTAGCTAAGCTAGCGGTCAGCTAACTTGACCTCTCGAGGGGGAGTCTTACTCGGTGTCACGGTGTGTTAGACCATGGATTAAACTTACACCGGAATATCCCTTTAATGAGGCTTTAAATCTTTGCTCTGAGTCGTCACGTTTCTTCATCACGTCCTTCTGCTCTGAGTGTTTCCTCTGTGATTCATCCAGCACTGATCAACTAAACATTGATTTGTTCTAATCAGATTTAATACTTGGAACATTTTTCTATTAACCTCTAACGAAGCAGGTGAGAGTTTGTCTGAGCTCCTTTCTTGTGTCCAGACGAGTTCAGTCTGTATTGGTATTAGTGTCCAGATGTTTTAATGTCTACATCACAGCTGGCTGAACACAGAGGACAGCAGTGTTAACTTTCATGCTCACAGCATCCACTAACTTCATCACTGACTCATCCTCAGCCTGCAGCTGCTGTTCTTCTCACTGTTCGGCTGGTTGGTGCTCTGGAGGAGAAAGATAACAAATATTAAAATTGTTGAATTTCAAACATGTTAACCAACAAGCTGACGTTGTTTCAAATGTTTGATGAGCAGCTGCTGCAGCTGCTGCAGGTCAGTCTGATAACAAACTCAAGGAGTTTGGGATCCAAACATTTAATGAATTATTTACATCATCTCAGCTGTCCAATCACAGCGCTGCTACGGGACAGCTGCAGAATCTTTCTCATCCAATCACCACCTCTGTCTGCGCCTGCAGCTGTCAGCCAATCAGATTCAGTGTCTGCAGCTCGTCATTGTTTCATTGCTTCTGTGCCGACATCACTAACCGACTCGCTCTGCTTTTACTCTGAAGGGCCTCTACAGGAAGCTGACTTCCTGTCTGTCTGTCTGTCTTCATTTCCTGCTCGTCGCTCTTCACAAAACACAAAGGGCGAAAATTCATTCTGTCAAGAGTTTGGATACACTTTACTTCATAACTGCTGTGTGTGTGTGTGTGTGTGTGTGTGTGTGCGTCTGTCTGTGTGTGTGTGTGTCTGTGTGTGTGTGTGTGTGCGTGCGTGTGTGCGTGCGTGCGTGTGTGTGTGCGTGTGTCTGTGTGTGTGTGTGTGTGTGTGTGTGTGTGTCTGTGTGTGTCTGTGTCTGTGTCTGTCTGTGTGTGTGTGTGTGTGTGTGTGTGTCTGTGTGTGTGTGTGTGTGTGTGTGCGTGTCTGTGTGTGTGTGTGTGTGTGTGTGTCTGTGTGTGTGTGTGTGTGTGTGTGCGTGTCTGTGTGTGTGTGTGTGTGTGTGTGTCTGTGTCTGTGTCTGTCTGTGTGTGTGTGTGTGTGTGTCTGTGTGTGTGTGTGTGTGTGTGTGTGTGTCTGTGTGTGTGTGTGTGTGTGTGTGTCTGTGTGTGTGTGTGTGTGTGTGTGTGTGTGTGTGTGTGTGTCTGTGTGTGTGTACAGTGGCAGCAGTGGAGGCAGTCACCCCAGCAGCAGTAGTCGCAGCAGCAGCAGGGAGAACAGCGGCAGCAACAGTGTAGGTGTTCCCATCGCCGTGCCAACACCCTCGCCGCCCTCCACCTTCCCAGGTACACACGTACACACACACACACACACACACACACACACACACACACACACACACACACCTCTTCACTGAGATATTTATGAAGCTGTAGTTTCCTCACCCCCTCCTGAACCTTCCTTCCTTCTTTCCTTCTTTCCTTCTTTCCTTCTTTGTTTCCTTGAAGTCTCTCCGACGGCTGGCTCCTCCTCCACTGCTCCTAACTCCTCCCCCTCCCCCTCCCCCACTCCCTCCTCCTTCTCCTCCTCCTCCTCCACCACCACCTTAACACAACCAAACGCACCCTTTCAGCCTCACTCCCCCTCCAAACCTGCTGACTCGTCTCTGCAATCAAACGTACCCACCAGCACGCCCTCTAACCCCGCCCCCGGCTCCGCTGACGTCCAATCAGGTGTTTTGCTTGGTGAAGCGTCTCCTCTCCTTCCTTTTGCACCTCCTCCTCCACTCTCCTCCTCCTCCTCTTCCTCATCACCTGCTGAAGGTGAGTTCCTCCAACAGCCCTGCCTTCACCTGCATCTCTCCCCTCCAACGCCTCCATCTGTCTCCTCCATCTGTCTCCTCCCATCTCTGTCCTCCATCACCTCTACCACCTCCATCTCTGTCCTCCATCTCTGTCCTCCATCACCTCTACCACCTCCATCTCTCCCCTCCAACGCCTCCATCTGTCTCCTCCATCACCTCTACCACCTCCATCTCTGTCCTCCATCTCTGTCCTCCATTTCTGTCCTCCATCACCTCTACCACCTCCATCTGTGTCCTCCATCTGTCTCCTCCATCTTTGTCCTCCCACTCTGTCCTCCATCACCTCTACCACCTCCATCTCTGTCCTCCATCACCTCTACCACCTCCATCTCTGTCCTCCATCTCTGTCCTCCATCACCTCTACCACCTCCATCTCTGTCCTCCATCTCTGTCCTCCATCACCTCTACCACCTCCATCTCTGTCCTCCATCTCTGTCCTCCATCCTCTGTCACCTCCATCTCTCTCCTCCATCTCTCTCCTCCATCTCTGTCCTCCATCACCTCTACCACCTCCATCTCTGTCCTCCATCTCTGTCCTCCATCACCTCTACCACCTCCATCTCTGTCCTCCATCTCTGTCCTCCATCTCTGTCCTCCATCACCTCTACCACCTCCATCTCTGTCCTCCATCTCTGTCCTCCATCCTTACAGAGACTGGATGGTGCAGCTGTAGTATTTCAGTGCGTCTCTGTCAGATAAACTCTGAGAACATTCAGTCTGTTTCTTTCACTTTGAATCTTCTCATTAAATCTGTCCTGTCGGAGTGAACTGGTCTCAGGTCCTGAACTGGTCTCAGGTCCTGAACTGGTCTCAGGTCCTGACCCGGTCCACTAACATGATGTCCGACCTGGTTCCTCTGTGCCGCCTCAGGTCCCATCGTCCCTCAGTTCTACAGTATGAACCGTCCTCAGCCTCGACAGCAGACTCCTCAGGTGGGGGGGTCCCTGCCCTACCGCCGCCCCCCTTCTGTGACCGGTCAGCCAATCATCACACAGAACAACCAGGTCAACGGAGGTCCCTGCTACAATCAGAGCCCAGGTAGGAAACAGCACCACCTGCTGGAGGGTGGTGGTCCACATGAGAGCACCGTTCATCTCTGTTGATGGTTTGATTTTAAAAGTTAACAAGTTGTTCAGCTGCACATCTGTAAATAATGTAGCTGTAATGTTTTATAAACTGGATTCATAGTCGATATATTCAACAATCAGCTGATTTATTGTAGTGATCTTCTGCTTTCCATCAGATTAAGATCTCGTTCTGATCATCAGTGTCATTAAAACTGTGTGTGTGCTGTCAGCCTCCCCCCCTCCTCCCTCCCTCCTCCAGTTCAGTCCTCAGCTTCCTCTCATGGGTTTCGTCGCTCGTGTTCAGGAGTCCAGTGAGTCAAACAGACAGATTGTAATCAAACATCTTTGTCTGTGAGAGTGTTTCTCATTGGATAATCTACTCCCCCAGTCTCAGATGTCCCTCCTCCTCTTCAACCGCCCGCCGAGAGCCAATCGGGGCCCGAGGAGCCTGTGTCGTCTCCTCAGCCGGTGGAGGACGGACATGAGGAGGAGGACTCAGCGGTGGTGGAGTACAGCGACCCGTACGCTGAAGAAGACCCCCCGTGGGCCCCCAGGAGCTACCTGGAGAAAGGTGAGCTACAGAGACACAGCAGGGTCAAAACAGTTTCAGCACATGAAATCATGTGACTGACCAACAACAAGCTGTGTGATGAAGCTGGAGGTCATCTGAGCTGATCAGCTGTGGTGGAAGAAGGGCTCTGATCTGCTCAGGTTACTGTTAATATTACTGCGTGTCTGTCGCCCCCCAGTGGTGGCCATCTACGACTACACTGCAGACAAAGAGGACGAGCTGTCGTTCCAGGAGGGAGCCATCATCTACGTGATCAAGAAGAACGAGGACGGCTGGTACGAAGGAGTGATGAACGCCACCACCGGACTGTTCCCCGGGAACTACGTAGAGTCCATCATGCACTACGCCGACTGACACCAGGACAGAGTCTGGACCGGGAGGGAACAGACGACTGGGTCCATGTCTGTTTAAGAGTCATACTAACCAATCACAGGCCAGTCAGACAGCAACCAATCACAGGCCAGATGAGAGCCTGAGAACAGAAGCCACTAATGTTTTATTGTGTAGTTTGTTGGACAGATCTGTGACTGAGTGTGAGCCTCACTTCTTGTTTATTTTACCCATGATGCCTTGCATTTAGGCTCAGTAAGTTGTGTATTTGTTGGACTGAGAGGAGGTTCAGACATCTTAATGTTGTGATCACAGTGCGAGTTACCTCCAGGACGTCACAGGACACATTTGCCGTTTTCCCACCGACAGTACCAGCTCGCCTCGCCTCGACTCAGCTCGCCTTTTTTGCGTTCCCATTACTGAAATCTGGTACCTGGTACCTGCTAAAGTGGTAGCTTTTTTAGCATCGCCTCCGTATAAGTTCCAACCGAGCTGAGCTGATGCTTCTGTGTGACGTAAGCTGGCAGCCGGCCACTGATTGGACAGAGAGCGACGCCACTTGACGACTCATGACGAGCGCGACGTCCGAGCCTGACACCCGCTACCTTTAAAAACTAGCATCTGCGTTCAGCCAACATAGCGATTACATGGAAGGAACAACGCGCAGGAACACGGCGTGGACCGTGGCAGAGGTGGAGACGCTCCTGAGTGTTGTCGCTGAAGCGCATCAGAACGAGCTTGATGGTGCGACAAGAAATGAAAAGGTGGACGTGTTTTGCGTCGCCCACAGCTAGCCCTGTTTATGTGTCGCGTGGATAAGTACGTCACTGAAGACGCCCCGCCCACGTTGATGACGACCCGCCCATGTTGATGACGACCCGCCCACGTTGATGACGACCCGTCCGCGTCGATGACGACCCGCCCACGTCGATGACGACCCGCCCACGTCGATGACGACCCGCCCACGTTGATGACGACCCGCCCACGTTGATGACGACCCGCCCACGTTGATGTCCTCGTAGATGGAAACGCAACGCGTCTGAAACCAACCCAAGTCGAGCCACGCTGAGCGGAGGCGAGGCGAGCTGGTACTGTCGGTGGAAAAACAGCATTTGTAAATTCAGTTTTTATTCAGATTTCTTTTCAGTCACCTCAACGTCAGCACTTTTCATCCTCACACCAGGTTTCTCTGAAGAAAACACAATCACTTGTGCACTAAAGTGTGTTCTCTCTGGGCTTCCGTAGTTTTGCCCTCTCATGGTTGGATTTCCCATCATTTGTTCTTTGAGATTATCTTCAGTGTCATCATGTGTGAGTCCAGAGAAAACAGTCATGACTGTTTCAAGTTAAAGACAAGAATCAAAATAAGCTCACACTTTCACATTCTTCTTTATAGAGACGCTTCATCAGTGTGACGTCCCACAGTCAGACTCCCACTGAGCTTAATGTGAGCGTCATGATTCAACTGTCACCTACACAAGTCAGGCTGCGTGTGTGTGTGTGTGTGTGTGTGTGTGTGTGTGTGTGTGTGTGTGTGTGTGTGTGTGTGTGTGTGTGATGATGATCATGATGATGATGATGTGATGAAGGTGACATCAGCTGACTCCGTCCTGAACGGTCGATGAATCTGAGATTAAATCAACACTAATGATTTTTACCATCTTGGGTAAAAGGACTGACAGAAGCAGAAGCTAAGCTGTTTCCACTCTGAACCTGATCCACAGTATTGATTACTGATTACTGATGACTGAGTCTTCTCTCAGTGATCTTTGTGCTCTGTCCGTCCCGCCGTCTGTTAGCTGCAGCTCGTCACATGTTGCCACTACACCCTGAAGGTACCACTGCACATCTGTAGTTTTTGTTTTTTACCCGACCTTCCTCCTCCACATATGACCTTTGACCTCTGCCTTAAATACCCTCGACCTTCCTACTTGCTGTGGAGCCTTATCTTCATCTCCTCTGTGTATGAAGTGACAGAGATTTAAAGAAGGAATACAGACTCAGACTGCTGAAGGCTTCACCCTCTTCAGACTGTACGTCTGCAGCAACTGTGAGACTCAGTGGAGGTGAAGGAAAGTGAAGTTTTATTCGTTGATGAAGTGACGTCGTCCTGTTGTTGTGCCATAAATCTTCAAAATCAGCTTCCTCTGAGGTGAAGTGTGTAACGTGAGCCTGTTGTGAGATAGTTTAGTGGAGCTGAAGAGTTTCACCACGAGGACTGAAGACAACAGACGACTTCAACACTCACTGGTGTCACAGAGTTCAGCTAACAGACGTCAGTCGCTCCATTCACACGCCGTTTGGATGTGAGGATCCTGCACCAATCCTCCTGTCTGAGGCGGCGAGGGGTGAAATTTCACTCCGGCGCTGATCCGCCTCTGGAGGTAGAATCAGAGGCGCAGTATTGGCGAACCGAACCAGTGTGAACGGATCAGCCGGCTGCGTATCGAGGGCGTGTCGGTCTGACAGTCTGATAACTACACAGGTCCTTCACTCAGCTAAACACAGAGAAATGTCCCACAAAGCAACGTTACAGGACCAAACAACAGGAACGTAGCAGCTGGAACTGTCTTTGGTGACTTATGAGGAAAACAATACTGCAGATATACGTGGAGAAGCGTCTGTCCTCCTGTCTGTCCTCCTGTCTGTCCTCCTGCCTGTCCTCCTGTCTGTCCTCCTGTCTGTCCTCCTGCCTGTCCTCCTGCCTGTCCTCCTGTCTGTCTGTCCTCCTGTCTGTCCTCCTGCCTGTCCTCCTGTCTGTCCTCCCGTCTGTCCTCCTGCCTGTCCTCCTGTCTGTCCTCCTGTCTGTCCTCCTGTCTGTCCTCCCGTCTGTCTGTCCTCCTGTCTGTCCTCCTGTCTGTCCTCCTGCCTGTCCTCCTGTCTGTCCTCCTGTCTGTCCTCCTGCCTGTCCTCCTGTCTGTCCTCCTGTCTGTCTGTCCTCCTGTCTGTCCTCCTGTCTGTCCTCCTGTCTGTCTTCCTGTCTGTCCTCCCAACTCTTCCTCACATTTCTGAAAACAGCGTCTGTCTCCGGCAGTAAACTTTACCTCACCAGGTGTTTGTGTTGTTGTAGTTGCTGTTGTCACGGTGACGGTCAGTCCTCCAGACCGAGACTTCAGTGAACTTTCCCCCAGAAAACAGCCTCCGTCCCCGCGAGAGACAGAGTCAGACAGCGTCCAGTTTACTGATGGTGATGATGTGATGATGTCATTTAGAGTGAAAAACGTGACTTTGTCACTTTCCAGGATGTTTGGTGGGTCAGGATCTCAATCACTGCACATTATAACAGCATCCATAGGATTATAAACTGTCAGCAGGTTTAGACTGACAGGAGGACACCTGGACACACCTTGAAAACACACAGATCATCATCATGACGTGGACCGTCATCATCATGACGTGGACCTCTTGGCTCTGTGTGAACAAACAATGGCGGAGAATTGGCGAACCACCGCTGCGGCGATAATGCGGCTTCTCTGTGTGAAAGGGCTCCTGTTTAATGTCCAGCTGCCAGCAGAGCAGTGACGTGACCGTTCTGAGCGTTCAACAGGAGGCCTCCTGCTGATGGCTCAGTTCAGACTGACGCTGTGGAACAAACCGGCTCAGTTGGACTCTGGTTGAGGTTCGTTCTGTTCAAGCTGCCTGTGGAGTTTTTCACCACCGTTACTGTCAGGATCAATATGTTTATCTGCATCTTTGTTGCACAACGACACACACCTGCTTACTCACTGATCCGCTGGCTCCAACAGTCTGCCAGCCGATGAACACAGACGGAGTTTAATCTGTTCAGATTTTATTGTGTTCTGATGAGAAACACTGAATATGAACAGAACTGTTCTGTTTCTAAGAAAACTCCACAGGGCTGCTTTAGAACTGTGGTTCATGAGCAAACCTGCTGAACTGAAGACGCTCACATCAGTCCCATCACTGCTCATGTGCTGACGAGCTGACCGAACATATTCAACAGGTACATTTCACTGATCCTGCGTCCAGCTTGATGAGGACGAGGAGGATCAGGTGACATGTTCAGCAGTGAACTGACACATTTAAGACGAGCTGAGACGTATTGAAGCCGTCCTGTCTGCTCTCTGTTCAGTCCTCGTGGCGTCTCTGCCTCCGTCTGTCCTGTAGTGTAGTGAAGTGGACCGAATCCAGTCCGGACTGAGCCGAGCCGCCGGCTGGAGTCTGTGGACTTGTTGCCAGTGTTAAAGTTTACAGTGCGTCTGCCTGCATGCCTGATATATAACTGACGGTTTATTCACAGTGTTCATATTCTTTACTTTATATTTTTATGATATTTTCACCAACTTGCTTTTCTTTCCTTCTGTCTGCCAGCTGGAGGTGTTTCTGTTGTAATAGCCCTTTAAAGGACTCCAGACTGACACTCAGACAGGTGGATGATATCTGTGCCATATATCCAGGTGTTGTGCTGTGGATGCAGGTGTGTGTGTGTGTGTGTGTGTGTGTGTGTGTGTGTGTGTGTAGCAGTATGAACCAAACTTCCCTCTTGTTGTGACTTTGGACCTGAGAACAGTGTTTCCTCGTCGTGCGGTGATGTTTAAACAAAAACCAGAGTGTGACAGAAGTTTTACTCATGTGAGCGTCATAAAATGATTTTGTCCCAAACAACCAGCGACAGCTGACGTTTTTATCACGAAGAGCTCAGTTTCATCTGATGCTGGGAGCCGTCCACTTTACTTTTGACACTTTCATTGGAGAGAAATGTTAATTAATCAGAGTTATTTCTGTAAGTTGACTCATTGACGACATGTGGAGATCTCATCCACACTTTTCTGACTCTGAAACAGGAAGATCCTCATTCTGAATCCCAGCTACAGCTCTCTGATTGGCTCAGCCGCTGATCTGAATCAGTGAACATTTGATGAAGTGTGGATCATCAGTGTGACTCTGAGGTTTCAAGTCCGAGTCTGTAGACATGTTGGCACACTCTGGTCTTTGTCCTGCCAGCAGTTTCCCTTTAAACATTGAGATGATCTGTGAAATGTGACAGACGGCTTCTCTCAGGCTGATTTTACCAGGAACCTGCTTCATCTTTCTCCCTGCAGACGTTTAAAGCTTGACTTTAACATCAGAGTCTGTTTCTGAAAACCTGGCATTGTGCACAAACATATTAAAGTCCAAGAGATCTCCTGTTTCTCTTCAGCAGTACGAGGAGTTCAGGTTGTAACTCATCAGAAAATGTGATCTTTTAGATCTTTGAGTTTTTATTTCCACCTTTATTGTGACTGAAGCATCAACATGTGCAGCTCAGTCAGACATCCTCTCAGCTGATCAGCTGCAGGTCGTTCCTGGTAGAACGTGACGTCTGGAGAAACTCTCTGCCTCCAAAGTGGAACAAAACTCAAAGCACATCGCTCTTTTGTAAGAAAGAAACAAGTGAAAGTAAATGTTTTAACAGTGTGTCTGTGTTATTGGCTCTTATTTCAACTCACAGCGCTCTCTCAAAGCCTCATGGGAAGTTTAGTTGACGAGTGTCAGCAGATCTGATCAGTCTTTTAAAGTGAAGTTGTGACGACATCAGAAGTTTAAACTCCATTCAAAACTGATAATAAAGTGATCCTCGATAACTCTGTGACACCACGACACAAACAATCATTATAATGTTATATCTGACAGAACAGGAAGTGTTATTTATCAGATTATCAGATAGAAAAACTGCTTCACCACGTTGACACTACACGTTAACCTACATGTACTTCATGTGCTGGAGAAATGCCACTTCAAACATGAGTCAAATAAATAAGGAGTACAAGGTGTGTCCTGCAAGTAATACATAAAAATATCCGCTAATATAAGAAGTGAAAAATGTAGTTAAATTAAGTTTAATGAGACATTTATTATTATTATTATTATTATTATTATTATTATTATTATTATTATTGTCCTGCAGAGGTCTGACCAAACACAGGCGGAACCATTTTCTAAAGGGGCACAAGTTTCGCCACAACACCTCATGTAAACTGTCCTCACAGCTGCACCATGGGAAGGAACTCGCAAAGGCTTATGGGTAAAAACACCCGTTGGATTATCGTTATTTTCTGGTCAGTTTTACATCTAAAACTGTTTCTGATCGTCTCCACTGAAATAAAACTGTTGCGACGGTAACGTGACGGTAACGTGACGGTAACGTGAGCGTCTGACACGAGTTAAATTTAGGAGGGAAATCAAACATGACAGAGGGAAACTACCCCACCCACAATGCACCGCGGCGACAGAGTCAAATCAGAGTTTAAACGGCTTCAGCTGAACGTTACTGGAGCCGTGCTAACAGCCGTGCTAACAGCCGTGCTATCTGTTCGCCGGGCCGGAACATTTCGCTGGGTTCGTGTTCGCTGCGTTAATCAGCGTGTTATGTAGAAAGTGACGCGGACAGCGAGCTTTGTGTCGGCGGACTCTTCAGACTGAACCATGACTTCACCGGTCCGCGTTAGTTAGCGCAGCTAGGCTAACAGCTAAGCTAACTCGTTGCTAACAGGACTCGTGTGATGACGGTCGGACTGTTTTCTGTCCTGCAGAGATGAACTAAGTCCTCGTGTTCGGACTCAGACCGTCTCTCTGCTGTATCACATTAGCGCAGTTTAATATCGGTACCGAGCTGAACTCGCCGCCGGGAGGACGATGACTCTGGCCCCGAAGGAGCTGTCCAACCTGCTGAGCATCATCTCAGAGGAGGCTTGCACCAACACCTTCGAGAGCCTCTCCACCCACTTCCACCACTACTTCGGTAAGGCGGAGCACTTCAGGGTGGGCTCGGTGCTGGTGATGCTCCTCCAGCAGCCGGACCTGCTGCCCAGCTCCCCGCAGCGGCTCACCGCCCTCTACCTGCTGTGGGAGATGTACCGAACCGAGCCGCTGGCCGCCAACCCGTTTGCTGCGGTGTTCGCTCACCTGCTGAACCCCGCACCTGCCGGCGAGGAGCCCGAGAAGGTGCTGTCAGGTAGGTCCGTGTGTCTGTGTGAGTCCTGTGGGTCCAGACATGATGCTGGTGTCAGTGTGAGTCTGCTGTCTGACCACAGAGCGTCATCAGTCCTGCAGAGAACCATCAGGTCCAGTCTGATCTGCAGCCCGGTGATGTTAACACTCTGTGTTCTGATGGTTCTGACTACACTCACATCCGCCTCCACAGTCTGTGGACCGAACCGTCCATACATTCATCAATCAGATGTTAACAGAGCTGCGTTTATAGAAATATGATCTAAATCACATCATCAAGTGTAGAACCGAACCACTGGAGCTGTGTGTGATGAAGAGGAGGAGCTGTGTGTGATGAAGAGGAGGAGCTGTGTGTGATGAAGAGGAGGAGCTGTGTGTGATGAAGAGGAGGAGCTGTGTGTGTGATGAAGAGGAGGAGCTGTGTGTGATGAAGAGGAGGAGCTGTGTGTGATGAAGAGGAGGAGCTGTGTGTGATGAAGAGGAGGAGCTGTGTGTGATGAAGAGGAGGAGCTGTGTGTGATGAAGAGGAGGAGCTGTGTGTGATGAAGAGGAGGAGCTGTGTGTGATGAAGAGGAGGAGCTGTGTGTGATGAAGAGGAGGAGCTGTGTGTGATGAAGAGGAGGAGCTGTGTGTGATGAAGAGGAGGAGCTGTGTGTGATGAAGAGGAGGAGCTGTGTGTGATGAAGAGGAGGAGCTGTGTGTGATGAAGAGGAGGAGCTGTGTGTGATGGAGAGGAGCTGTGTGTGATGATGAGGAGGAGCTGTGTGTGATGAAGAGGAGGAGCTGTGTGTGATGAAGAGGAGGAGCTGTGTGTGATGAAGAGGAGGAGCTGTGTGTGATGAAGAGGAGGAGCTGTGTGTGATGAAGAGGAGGAGCTGTGTGTGATGAAGAGGAGGAGCTGTGTGTGATGAAGAGGAGGAGCTGTGTGTGATGAAGAGGAGCTGTGTTTCTGATACAGAACCAGTCCTGGTACCTGTTGGTCCGTTCTTATAGTAACTTTAATTTCTCTGTAATATCAAAATATTGCCATCAGCTGTTAATGAGTGTAACATGAGCTGTGGCTGCTGCAGTTCTGTCTTCAGACCCGTCCAGGTGAATGTGTGATGTTTGACAGGTGCTTCCTCGGATCAGATGGGTCGTGTTTCTGACCCACTGACTTGCTGCAGGGTGATGTCTGTCTGTCTGTCTGTCTGTCTGTCTGTCTGTCTGTCTCTCTCTCTCTCTCTCTCTCTCTCTCTCTCTCTCTCTCTCTAAACTAAACAGCTGATCAGTTAATCCATAAATGAATTGATGAGACTCATCATTAGTATCATATGTAAAGGAGGACAGACCAATCATGTGTCATGTGACCTCTGCAGGCTTCCTGCCTCCCATCACTCAGCCCGAGAAGTTCTTCCTGTCCCAGCTGATGTTGGCTCCGCCCAGAGACCTGTTCAAGAAGACGCCCAGACAGGTGTCCTGCATGGACGTGGGCAACATGCCTCAGTCCATCGACATCAGCGGGCTGCAGCTCGCGTTAGCAGGTCAGTGGGTCCAACACAACCGGTGATATACCGAACAGAACAACACAGTTCTTCGCTGGCTGGAAGAACCTGGTGTAAACTTTCATAGAGATGAAGAGTCAGACAGTGAAACTCCGTCAGCTCCGTCAGCCATGTTTAATCACTGTGTGTTTGTGTTGCAGAGCGCCAGTCGGAGCTGCCCACTCAGAGTAAGGCCAGCTTCCCCAGCATCCTCAACGATCCTGATCCAGACTCATCCAACTCAGGATTCGACAGCTCAGTGGCCAATCAGATCATAGAGTCTCTGGTGACAGGGCCCCGCCCCCCTCTGGAGAGTGAGTGAAGGTTTCTGTAGAATCAGAACCAGGTTCAGTTGTTCGGTCCATGTGACTGTGACTCTTCACCTTTCTGTCTCGGTGTCCAATGATTATAATTATTGTGTTCATATCCTGATGCCTGATGCTCACCTGTAACTACTAGGATAACCTGTTGCTATGGTAACCACAGAGGTCGAAGCAACTGCAAATTGTGACCCAAAAACACCAGAAGAGATCAGAAGAGAACAGATCAGCCTGCTGGCTGATGCTAACTTTGGTTTTCCTCTTCCTTCTCTCAGGTCACTTCCGGCCTGAGTTCATCCGGCCTCCTCCTCCTCTCCACGTGTGTGAGGACGAGCTGGCCTGGTTGAACCCGACCGAGCCGGATCACAGCATCCAGTGGGACCGCTCGATGTGTGTGAAGAACAGCACAGGTGTGGAGATCAAACGCATCATGTCCAAGGCCTTCAAGAGCCCACTGTCAGCCCAGCAGCAGTCCCAGGTGAGACGGGTCAGAACCACTGACCCTCCTCTCTCCATCACTGACCCTCCTCTCTCCATCACTGACCCTCCTCTTCATCACTGAGCCTCCTCTCTCCATCACTGACCCTCCTCTCCATCACTGACCCTCCTCTCCATCACTGACCCTCCTCTCTTCATCACTGACCCTCCTCTTCATCACTGAGCCTCCTCTCTCCATCACTGACCCTCCTCTCTCCATCACTGACCCTCCTCTCTCCATCACTGACCCTCCTCTCTCCATCACTGACCCTCCTCTCTCCATCACTGACCCTCCTCTCCATCACTGACCCTCCTCTCTCCATCACTGAGCCTCCTCTCCATCACTGACCCTCCTCTCTCCATCACTGACCCTCCTCTCTCCATCACTGACCCTCCTCTCCATCACTGACCCTCCTCTCCATCACTGACCCTCCTCTCTCCATCACTGACCCTCCTCTCCATCACTGACCCTCCTCCTCTTCATCACTGACCCTCCTCTCCCCATCACTGACCCTCCTCTCTCCATCACTGACCCTCCTCTCTCCATCACTGACCCTCCTCTCTCCATCACTGACCCTCCTCTCTCCATCACCTGACCCTCCTCTCTCATCACTGACCCTCCTCTCTCCATCACTGACCCTCCTCTCTCATCACTGAGCCTCCTCTCCATCACTGACCCTCCTCTCTCCATCACTGACCCTCCTCTCTCCATCACTGACCCTCCTCTCCATCACTGACCCTCCTCTCTCCATCACTGACCCTCCTCTCTCCATCACTGACCCTCCTCTCTCCATCACTGACCCTCCTCTCCATCACTGACCCTCCTCTCTCCATCACTGACCCTCCTCTCTCCATCACTGACCCTCCTCTCTCCATCACTGACCCTCCTCTCCATCACTGACCCTCCTCTCTCCATCACTGACCCTCCTCTCTCCATCACTGACCCTCCTCTCTCCATCACTGACCCTCCTCTCTCATCACTGACCCTCCTCTCTCCATCACTGACCCTCCTCTCTCCATCACTGACCCTCCTCTCCATCACTGACCCTCCTCTCCATCACTGACCCTCCTCTCTCCATCACTGACCCTCCTCTCTCCATCACTGACCCTCCTCTCCATCACTGACCCTCCTCTCTCCATCACTGACCCTCCTCTCTCCATCACTGACCCTCCTCTCTCCATCACTGACCCTCCTCTCCATCACTGACCCTCCTCTCTCCATCACTGACCCTCCTCTCTCCATCACTGACCCTCCTCTCTCCATCACTGACCCTCCTCTCCATCACTGACCCTCCTCCTCTCCATCACTGACCCTCCTCTCTCCATCACTGACCCTCCTCTCTCCATCACTGACCCTCCTCTCTCCATCACTGACCCTCCTCTCTCCATCACTGACCCTCCTCTCTCCATCACTGACCCTCCTCTCTCCATCACTGACCCTCCTCTCTCCATCACTGACCCTCCTCTCCATCACTGACCCTCCTCTCCATCACTGACCCTCCTCTCTCCATCACTGACCCTCCTCTCTCCATCACTGACCCTCCTCTCTCCATCACTGACCCTCCTCTCCATCACTGACCCTCCTCCTCTCCATCACTGACCCTCCTCTCTCCATCACTGACCCTCCTCTCCATCACTGACCCTCCTCTCCATCACTGACCCTCCTCTCTCCATCACTGACCCTCCTCTCTCCATCACTGACCCTCCTCTCTCCATCACTGACCCTCCTCTCCATCACTGACCCTCCTCCTCTCCATCACTGACCCTCCTCTCTCCATCACTGACCCTCCTCTCCATCACTGACCCTCCTCTCTCCATCACTGACCCTCCTCTCTCCATCACTGACCCTCCTCTCCATCACTGACCCTCCTCTCCATCACTGACCCTCCTCCTCTCCATCACTGACCCTCCTCTCTCCATCACTGACCCTCCTCTCCATCACTGACCCTCCTCTCCATCACTGACCCTCCTCTCTCCATCACTGACCCTCCTCTCTCCATCACTGACCCTCCTCTCTCCATCACTGACCCTCCTCTCTCCATCACTGACCCTCCTCTCTCCATCACTGACCCTCCTCTCTCCATCACTGACCCTCCTCTCCATCACTGACCCTCCTCTCTCCATCACTGACCCTCCTCTCCATCACTGACCCTCCTCTCTCCATCACTGACCCTCCTCTCTCCATCACTGACCCTCCTCCTCTCCATCACTGACCCTCCTCTCCATCACTGACCCTCCTCTCTCCCACTGACCCTCCTCTCTCCATCACTGACCCTCCTCCTCTCCATCACTGACCCTCCTCTCTCCATCACTGACCCTCCTCTCTCCATCACTGACCCTCCTCTCTCCATCACTGACCCTCCTCTCCATCACTGACCCTCCTCTCTCCATCACTGACCCTCCTCTTCATCACTGACCCTCCTCTCTCCATCACTGACCCTCCTCTCTCCATCACTGACCCTCCTCTCTCCATCACTGACCCTCCTCTCTCATCACTGACCCTCCTCTCTCCATCACTGACCCTCCTCTCTCCATCACTGACCCTCCTCTCTCCATCACTGACCCTCCTCTCTCCATCACTGACCCTCCTCTCTCCATCACTGAGCCTCCTCTCCATCACTGAGCCTCCTCTCTCCATCACTGAGCCTCCTCTCTCCATCACTGACCCTCCTCTTCATCACTGACTCTCTGCAGCTGCTGGCGGAGCTGGAGAAGGACCCTAAGCTGGTGTATCACATCGGTCTGTCCCCGGCGAAGCTCCCTGACCTGGTGGAGAACAACCCTCTGGTTGCCATCGAGATGCTGCTGAAGCTGATGCAGAGCAGTCAGATCACTGAGTACTTCTCTGTGCTCGTCAACATGGACATGTCTCTGCACTCCATGGAGGTGGTCAACAGGTGAGAACACCTGGACACTACGCAGCTCTGTTCTTTGTGTTCACACCGGACGTGTTGTCGGCACATCAGAACCAGAACAAAGAGATTTCTGTGTGGTCTGACTCAATCAATGGATCAGAAGCTGAAATAACATCCGAACGTTTCCTTGTAAGAAGTCTGAACTGATGCTGCGTCAGTCAGGTCGCAAACATCTCTTTAAATACTTTTTCCCTGAATGGAGTTCAGATTTTCCGTTTTACCGCTGACTTCATGTGTAATGAAGTCGTTTGGCGTGAACACGGCGTTATGTGTCGGCACAGGCGTCTGTCATAATGTGACATTTGTGATCCTGTGTGTCGCTGCCAGTAGTGATGATGTCATCAGAAGTTGTCTTCTGTCATGACTGAGGTTAAAATGACATAAATCACTGGGTGATAAAAACTGAGCGCCTGCAGCAGAGGTGAGTTCAGCTCTGATCAGAAGACTTTGTTGTAAATGTTTTATCTGCTGGTGTTGATGCGACTCTGATCCTGTTCAGGATATTTCAGTTACCAGTGTTGTCGGGATGTGAAAGAGATTCTGAGAGAACTGATGCTGTAAATTGTACGAGGAACCTTCTGACCTGCTGCATTATTAAGTGTGTGTGTGTGTGTGTGTGTGTGTGCGCTTGCTTCTGTTCTCTGCTGTTTGTAATCACGGCTGTTTGAGTGCTGACATTAGCGTCAGTGAGGTGAACAGTCGAGTCGACCTGTTGTCGTTTCAACAGGTGAAGGTGTGTGAAAAGATTAATCTCATGGATGAAAGTCTGATTATTCAAATGAAGGCTGATTATTGTATTTTAGTTCAGTAACACGTCACTGCTGCACAGGACAGCTGATGCACGTTATCACCACAAGTGGGCAGCACAGAGTCTGACTGACTTCTTCTGTGGTGTTTCCTCAGGCTCACCACAGCTGTGGACCTTCCTCCAGAGTTCATCCACCTCTACATCTCCAACTGCATCTCCACCTGTGAGCAGATCAAAGACAAGTACATGCAGGTACAAATACTACAGTACAAATACTACAGTACAAATACTACAGCACTGACACATGCAGGTGGAGATCCTACAGCACTGACACATGCAGGTGGAGATCAGCTCACTAGCAGCCGCCTGCTGCTGAAGTCGCTGTGACTCATCTGTCTGTATTTTACTGTTTGTGTGTCCTGATGACAGAAGTGAATGGAGACATCATGTTCCTGCTGAGTCATTAAAACATCACTGCATTTATTTATATGCAGTAATATTTTTTATAAATAAAAATGAAATGATTGAAGCGATTCTGATGCAGTTTGGTTTCAGTCCGTCTTTGCGTCTCGCTGTCGTCCTGCAGAACCGTCTGGTGCGTCTGGTGTGCGTCTTCCTCCAGTCTCTGATCAGAAACAAGATCATCAACGTTCAGGACCTTTTCATCGAGGTTCAGGCCTTCTGCATCGAGTTCAGCCGCATCCGAGAGGCTGCCGGACTCTTCCGCCTCCTCAAGACCCTGGACACCGGAGAAAACCCCACTGAGGCCAAACCGGCCAAGTCCTGATCTCCACTGAGCCCCTGAGGTACTCTACAGTATGACACGTCTGACCACGTCAGAGGGACGCTGGTCTGTTCACTAGAGACGGTCTTCATGTCTTTGTGCATGACAGGAGCACAAACTGGTGACGATACTGTAAATATGGTGACGTTTTCTTTCCTCACTGCTCGCCGTCAGAACTCTGTCAACGTTTCCCTTCTCTCTGTTCCAGAAGTTAAAACTGGACGAACAGTTCAGGTGTTTTGTCTTTCTCCTTTGGAAATGAAATCTTTTCTCTAATTAAACGAGTTGAACTGAGTCTTTCAGGTGTCTGTGCCCTCATGTTTTGTGTGGTCCACTTCCTGTTAAAGCTGCAGGATCAGCTCGGCGTGTTCAGCCCTCCTCATGTTAGAGACACAGCTGGTAAGTTACTGACAACTCTGACAGACGCTCATTCGCTCTCTGAGTAATGTTCAGGTTGATACAGTTAGCTTAGCATCAAGACTAGCCTGGCTGTGACAAATCCACCAGCAGCTCTCTAAAACTCACTGATTAATAATGTCAGTTTAAGTCTTGTTCAGTTAAATTAAACCTTTAATACAATCAAACAACACAACTTCAATACAAAAGTGTTTATTGGTTTGGTACATTTGGCGTAAAGTTTATGATTTGAACATGTTTAAATCAACTGAGCAGGTGAAACTCAGACAGACGGTTCATATTACAGCCGTGTAGAGGAAACCAAACGTAGAAATCACAGTGAAGTGTGAATGTTTCTGTAACAGCTGCATCGTGTGCTGGCAGCCTCTGTCTGACTCTTCAGCTTCTAGAGGTCCTCCTGTCTTTAGATTCTCTTCATGCCGCGGGCCAT
The DNA here is from genome assembly GCA_039737535.1 of Lagodon rhomboides. Classification (NCBI taxonomy): domain Eukaryota; kingdom Metazoa; phylum Chordata; class Actinopteri; order Spariformes; family Sparidae; genus Lagodon; species Lagodon rhomboides. The sequence continues at coordinate 34,124,892 of CM077790.1, read as the reverse complement.
CAGGCAGGCGAACACCGTCATCACCATTTTAGGTTTGACCTCCACCAGGTCCTCAGGCAGCGCGTACACCCGGGCGCCAATCTTCCTCGCCATGGAGATGGCGTACCTGGAAACACATGACGACAGGGACAGGTGAGGGGGGGGTGTAGTTGGTGAGAGGGAGGGGTGTAGTTGTAGGTAGAGAGGTGGGGGGGTGTAGTTGGTAGAGAGAGGGGGGGGGTGCAGTTGTTGTAGAGAGAGGTGGGGGGGTGCAGTTGTAGAGAGAGGTGGGGGGGTGCAGTTGGTGAGAGAGAGGTGGGGGGGTGCAGTTGTAGAGAGAGGTGGGGGGGTGCAGTTGTAGAGAGAGAGGTGGGGGGTGCAGTTGTAGAGAGAGAGGTGGGGGGGTGCAGTTGTAGAGAGAGAGGTGGGGGGTGCAGTTGTAGAGAGAGAGGTGGGGGGTGCAGTTGTAGAGAGAGGTGGGGGGTGCAGTTGTAGAGAGAGGTGGGGGGTGCAGTTGTAGAGAGAGGTGGGGGGGTGCAGTTGTAGAGAGAGGTGGGGGGGTGCAGTTGTAGAGAGAGAGGTGGGGGGTGCAGTTGTAGAGAGAGAGGTGGGGGGTGCAGTTGTAGAGAGAGAGGTGGGGGGGTGCAGTTGTAGAGAGAGAGGTGGGGGGTGCAGTTGTAGAGAGAGAGGTGGGGGGGTGCAGTTGTAGAGAGAGAGGTGGGGGGTGCAGTTGTAGAGAGAGAGGTGGGGGGGTGCAGTTGTAGAGAGAGAGGTGGGGGGTGCAGTTGTAGAGAGAGGTGGGGGGGTGCAGTTGTAGAGAGAGGTGGGGGGGTGCAGTTGTAGAGAGAGAGGTGGGGGGTGCAGTTGTAGAGAGAGAGGTGGGGGGGTGCAGTTGTAGGTAGAGAGAGGTGGGGGGGTGCAGTTGTAGAGAGAGAGGTGGGGGGTGCAGTTGTAGAGAGAGAGGTGGGGGGGTGCAGTTGTGAGAGAGAGAGGTGGGGGGTGCAGTTGGTAGAGAGGTGAGAGGTGGGGGGTGCAGTTGGTGAGAGGTGAGAGGTGGGGGGTGCAGTTGGTGAGAGAGGTGAGAGGTGGGGGGTGCAGTTGGTGAGAGAGGTGAGAGGTGGGGGGTGCAGTTGTGTGAGAGGTGGGGGGTGCAGTTGGTGAGAGAGGTGAGAGGTGGGGGGTGCAGTTGGTGAGAGAGGTGAGAGGTGGGGGGTGCAGTTGGTGAGAGGTAGAGAGGTGGGGGGTGCAGTTGGTGAGAGAGGTAGAGGTGGGGGGGTGCAGTTGGTGAGAGGTAGAGAGGTGGGGGGTGTAGTTGGTGAGAGGTGGGGGGTGCAGTTGGTGTGAGAGGTGAGAGGTGGGGGGTGCAGTTGGTGAGAGAGGTGAGAGGTGGGGGGGTGCAGTTGGTGAGAGAGGTGAGAGGTGGGGGGTGCAGTTGGTGAGAGAGGTAGAGAGGTGGGGGGTGCAGTTGTAGAGAGAGGTGGGGGGTGCAGTTGTAGGTAGAGAGGTGGGGGGGTGCAGTTGTAGAGAGAGGTGGGGGGGTGCAGTTGTAGGTAGAGAGGTGGGGGGTGCAGTTGTAGGTAGAGAGGTGGGGGGGTGCAGTTGTAGGAGAGAGGTGGGGGGGTGCAGTTGTAGGTAGAGAGGTGGGGGGGTGCAGTTGTAGGAGAGAGGTGGGGGGTGCAGTTGTAGGTAGAGAGGTGGGGGGTGCAGTTGTAGAGAGAGGTGGGGGGTGCAGTTGTAGGTAGAGAGGTGGGGGGGTGCAGTTGTAGAGAGAGGTGGGGGGTGCAGTTGTAGGTAGAGAGGTGGGGGGTGCAGTTGTAGAGAGAGGTGGGGGGTGCAGTTGTAGGTAGAGAGGTGGGGGTGCAGTTGTAGAGAGAGGTGGGGGGTGCAGTTGTAGGTAGAGAGGTGGGGGGTGCAGTTGTAGGAGAGAGGTGGGGGGTGCAGTTGTAGAGAGAGGTGGGGGTGCAGTTGTAGAGAGAGAGGTGGGGGGGTGCAGTTGTAGGTAGAGAGGTGGGGGGTGCAGTTGTAGAGAGAGAGGTGGGGGTGCAGTTGTAGAGAGGTGGGGGTGCAGTTGTAGAGAGGTGGGGGGGTGCAGTTGTAGAGAGAGAGGTGGGGGGTGCAGTTGTAGGGAGAGGTGGAGGTGCAGTTGGAGGGGGGAGAGAGAGAGGTGTAGGTGTAGAGAGAGGTGTGGGGGTGCAGTTGTAGAGAGAGGTGAGAGGTGGGGGGTGTAGTTGGTGAGAGAGGTGAGAGGTGGGGGGTGTAGTTGGTAGAGAGGTGAGAGGTGGGGGGGTGCAGTTGGTGTGAGAGGTGGGGGGGTGCAGTTGGTGAGAGAGGTGAGAGGTGGGGGGGTGCAGTTGGTGAGAGAGGTGAGAGGTGGGGGGGTGTAGTTGGTGAGAGGTAGAGAGGTGGGGGGGTGTAGTTGGTGAGAGAGGTAGAGAGGTGGGGGGGTGTAGTTGGTGAGAGAGGTAGAGAGGTGGGGGGGTGTAGTTGGTGAGAGGTGGGGGGGTGCAGTTGGTGAGAGAGGTGAGAGGTGGGGGGGTGCAGTTGGTGAGAGAGGTGAGAGGTGGGGGGGTGCAGTTGGTGAGAGAGGTAGAGAGGTGGGGGGTGCAGTTGTAGAGAGAGGTGGGGGGTGCAGTTGTAGGTAGAGAGGTGGGGGGGTGCAGTTGTAGAGAGAGGTGGGGGGTGCAGTTGTAGGTAGAGAGGTGGGGGGGTGCAGTTGTAGAGAGAGGTGGGGGGGTGCAGTTGTAGGTAGAGAGGTGGGGGGTGCAGTTGTAGGTAGAGAGGTGGGGGGTGCAGTTGTAGAGAGAGAGGTGGGGGGTGCAGTTGTAGGTAGAGAGGTGGGGGGTGCAGTTGTAGAGAGAGAGGTGGGGGGGTGCAGTTGTAGGAGAGAGGTGGGGGGTGCAGTTGTAGGTAGAGAGGTGGGGGGTGCAGTTGTAGAGAGAGGTGGGGGGTGCAGTTGTAGAGAGGTGGGGGGTGCAGTTGTAGAGAGAGAGGTGGGGGGTGCAGTTGTAGGTAGAGAGGTGGGGGGTGCAGTTGTAGAGAGAGAGGTGGGGGGGTGCAGTTGTAGAGAGAGGTGGGGGGTGCAGTTGTAGGAGAGAGGTGGGGGGTGCAGTTGTAGGAGAGAGGTGGGGGGTGCAGTTGTAGAGAGAGAGGTGGGGGGTGCAGTTGTAGAGAGAGGTGGGGGGTGCAGTTGTAGGAGAGAGGTGGGGGGGTGCAGTTGTAGGAGAGAGGTGGGGGGGTGCAGTTGTAGAGAGAGGTGGGGGGTGCAGTTGTAGGAGAGAGGTGGGGGGTGCAGTTGTAGAGAGAGGTGGGGGGGTGCAGTTGTAGGTAGAGAGGTGGGGGGGTGCAGTTGTAGAGAGAGGTGGGGGGGTGCAGTTGTAGGAGAGAGGTGGGGGGGTGCAGTTGTAGGTAGAGAGGTGGGGGGTGCAGTTGTAGAGAGAGAGGTGGGGGGGTGCAGTTGTAGAGAGAGAGGTGGGGGGTGCAGTTGTAGAGAGAGAGGTGGGGGGTGCAGTTGTAGAGAGAGGTGGGGGGTGCAGTTGTAGAGAGAGAGGTGGGGGGGTGCAGTTGTAGAGAGAGGTGGGGGGTGCAGTTGTAGAGAGAGGTGGGGGGGTGCAGTTGTAGAGAGAGAGGTGGGGGGTGCAGTTGTAGGAGAGAGGTGGGGGGTGCAGTTGTAGAGAGAGAGGTGGGGGGGTGCAGTTGTAGAGAGAGAGGTGGGGGGTGCAGTTGTAGAGAGAGGTGGGGGGGTGCAGTTGTAGGAGAGAGGTGGGGGGGTGCAGTTGTAGAGAGAGAGGTGGGGGGTGCAGTTGTAGAGAGAGAGGTGGGGGGTGCAGTTGTAGGAGAGAGGTGGGGGGTGCAGTTGTAGAGAGAGAGGTGGGGGGTGCAGTTGTAGAGAGAGAGGTGGGGGGTGCAGTTGTAGAGAGAGGTGGGGGGTGCAGTTGTAGAGAGAGAGGTGGGGGGGTGCAGTTGTAGAGAGAGGTGGGGGGTGCAGTTGTAGAGAGAGGTGGGGGGTGCAGTTGTAGAGAGAGAGGTGGGGGGTGCAGTTGTAGAGAGAGGTGGGGGGTGCAGTTGTAGAGAGAGAGGTGGGGGGTGCAGTTGTAGAGAGAGGTGGGGGGTGCAGTTGTAGAGAGAGAGGTGGGGGGTGCAGTTGTAGAGAGAGGTGGGGGGTGCAGTTGTAGAGAGAGGTGGGGGGTGCAGTTGTAGAGAGAGGTGGGGGGTGCAGTTGTAGAGAGAGGTGGGGGGTGCAGTTGTAGAGAGAGAGGTGGGGGGTGCAGTTGTAGGAGAGAGGTGGGGGGTGCAGTTGTAGAGAGAGAGGTGGGGGGGTGCAGTTGTAGAGAGAGAGGTGGGGGGTGCAGTTGTAGGTAGAGAGGTGGGGGGTGCAGTTGTAGAGAGAGAGGTGGGGGGGTGCAGTTGTAGAGAGAGAGGTGGGGGTGCAGTTGTAGTAGAGAGGTGGGGGGTGCAGTTGTAGAGAGAGAGGTGGGGGGTGCAGTTGTAGAGAGAGAGGTGGGGGGTGCAGTTGTAGAGAGAGGTGGGGGGTGCAGTTGTAGAGAGAGAGGTGGGGGGGTGCAGTTGTTGAGAGAGAGGTGGGGGGTGCAGTTGTAGGAGAGAGGTGGGGGGGTGCAGTTGTAGAGAGAGAGGTGGGGGGTGCAGTTGTAGAGAGAGGTGGGGGGTGCAGTTGTAGAGAGAGGTGGGGGGGTGCAGTTGTAGAGAGAGGTGGGGGGGTGCAGTTGCAGAGAGAGGTGGGGGGTGCAGTTGTAGAGAGAGAGGTGGGGGGTGCAGTTGTAGAGAGAGAGGTGGGGGGTGCAGTTGTAGAGAGAGGTGGGGGGTGCAGTTGTAGGAGAGAGGTGGGGGGGTGCAGTTGTAGAGAGAGGTGGGGGGTGCAGTTGTAGGTAGAGAGGTGGGGGGTGCAGTTGTAGAGAGAGGTGGGGGGTGCAGGTGTAGTGAGAGAGAGGTGGGAGGTGAAGTTGTGGAGGGAGTTGTGAGGTGCAGGTGGAGGGGATGCGTAGTTGTGAAGGGGGGGGAAGAGGTGTAGGTGTGTACTGACTTGGCGTTGTTGAGCTTCTCCTCCTCCATCAGGTCTTCAGTCTTCAGCAGGTCGTATCGGATCGATCCGGGCTGGATGGCGTCGATCAGGTCCAGGACCGGCAGGCTGCTGCTGATGGAGCCGTCCTGCACCAACGGGAGAACGTGTCAGAAGCACAGCTGTCATGTTACGCTGCTCCTGATTGGTCAGGACGCCACCACGTCTCAGCACATTATAGAATCGTCACGTCAATAAAAGATCCTTCCATGATTAAAGTGTGAGAACTTGATTCAAGTGTGAGAACTTAACTACAGTCTGCAGTGAGTAACTAACTGTGAGGACAGGTGAGTCACCAGGTGAGTCACCAGGTGGGTCGACAGGTGAGTTACCTTGAAGCTGCTGATGGTTGGTTTTCCAGCCTGTGTCAGTGTGTCGTTGACCCAGCCTACGATGGTGTCGTCATTCACCTTCTGCCCGTCGCCCAGCTCCTCCAGGATGTTCAGGGTGTACCTGAGGACAGGCAGGTCATGATGTCACCGCTACAGGTCATGATGTCACCGCTACAGCTCATGATGTCACTAGACAGCAGCTTTTATCAGAACTAGCATTTAAGATCTTCGTCTTTTTCAAACAGCTGCAGCTTCACTACAACCAGGACGGACTGTTGAAGACTGCAGCCGAGGGCAGAGGCTGTGTGACCTCTGACCTCTGGCAGGTGGGCGGTGTTGTTACCTCCTCATGAGCTGCCACAGCAGAGCGAGGGTGAGGGTTCGATTCCCTGCGTTCAGGTCCTGGCCTGCGATGCCCACCAGAGAGAACTTGGCCTCGTTCTTCCCCAGTTCCACTGCGTAGTTACAGTTCTCCAGCTGTGACACAAACACTCAGATGACTTCAGTTACCAGAAACATTGATTCATTCAGAGCCGAAGTTCAAGCTGGTTCAGTCCAAAACACTCCATCACTGTAAAAGTATCATCAGTCAGTGTTAACGATGCAGACGGGCTGATGAGCTGCAGTTCACAGTGGTGGAAAGGAACCAAGTACAGTTACTCAGGTGGTGTACCTAAAACTATTCTGAGGTACTTGTGGAGTATTTACACTTCACTATACTTCTGAGAGAGAAATCGTGTACTTCTACCTTCAGTACATTTATTTAGGAGCCGTAGTTACACACTGCAGCTGCATCTTGGATACTTTGACTTCAGGACTTTTACTTGTAATAAAGTAAAGAAGTAGTTAGATAAAGGATTTGATCAGTTTCTCCACCACTGCTAGTGATGCTAACATGCTAACACAGTAAACTTAGCATGCTAACATGTGTGATGATGCAAACAGACTTTAAGCTTCAGTTAGCATCGTCGTTAGCATCGTCGTACCTTCTTCATGTTGCTGCCCAGTTTGGGGTACGGAGGTTTGTTGACTCTGTCCCAGTTCACCGGGACCTTTATCTTCTCGTACAGCTGGAAGATCACCAGAGCGTCATCGATGTCTCTGTGACACAGTGACAAAGACAGGAAGTGACTTTTATTGTGGAGACTGTGTTGGTCTGAGCGGAGGGTTAATCCCTGAGGATGTAGCTGCTCCAGCTGAATCAATCTGTAGTCAGAGTGGTGCCGTTCTTACGCGTAGAGGTGGTTCACTCGAGGATTCACTCCCAGAGAGTTCATCCAGTTCCTGAAGGTTCGCTCCTCCCTCGTTTCACCTGCAGGAGAGAACATGAGTGAAGAACACAGCTGGAGATCACTGGCTTCATCAGCATCTGTTCTTCTGCACGAGGAATTCTTGATTTTTATTAGCATTTCTTCCAGGTCTGATATTTTGGCCCTGAACTTGCTCCACATCTTCAACTTATTCACTCCGTTCAAACACCAAAATATTTGTCTCAGTTTGGAATTGATTGCATCTATTTCTCTCATTGATCTCATACTTTCAGAGATTTGACGTTCAAGCAGATAAAAATCCCACATCTTCACACTTTCTCAAGCATTTTCAAAGCTCATCTCGTCGTTCACGCTTCAGACAGAAACTCACTCAGACTCTGAAATGTTCCAGTTTGTATTCGTCTGCCAAGTCCCATTCAAACCCACTCATTTCCCAGCTCTTCTCCCTCCATACATTGTCATAGAAACTCCACTTTCTCACATCAATTCAACTTTTTGCACAGTCACACTTCAAACACTGGTAACTTTTCAGCCACTTCAGATTGTTGCATTGGTGTGTATGTGGTTGAGTGTCGACAGAGTGGGGAGGGGCTCAAGAAATTCAGAAAACCTCAACTCGCCCTCACTTCCACAATTTTCACCCCAGCAGAAAAATAACGACATCAGCTTGCAGGTCCACTCGTGCTGGTGTTACAGTGGTTCTCTGGAGGCAATCGGACGAAAACCTTTGGCTCGCTGGGATTTTAAATGACAGGAGCACCGACCAACTGCTGCACTGAGTCCCATTAAACTGAGAGGAAACACATCTGGAGGCAAACACATCCACTTTTCTAAACTGCTCCACAAGACACATTTCTGACCACAATCACAAAAACTTCACAAAGTGCTCACAAGACTCTCCTAGTTTCTGCCATATCATTATCTGAGTGAGAGCAGTTACTGTTTTGGATGATAATGTGAGGTAAGCCTCACCTGAAATCACTGTTAAATCAACTCTCAGTCCGTTACCAGGACCGACCTGGTTACCATCACCGTGGCAACCAGAGAGACAGATTTATCAATGAGTCAGTGACATACATGCAAATAAAAGCCACCAGTTCAGTTTGGCCTCAGCTTTTCAACAAACCTACATTATTTCACAGCCAGACATGGCTTCAGCTTCTCAACAGGCAGCAAACACAACCACAAGTTCTGCAGAACTTGCTTTCTCTAGTTTTTATAAGTGTTTCATCAGATTATTATGTTGTTGTATTTGTAAGTAATCCAATCTGAGAAGGTAACTAGTGGCTGAGTAAAAGTACTTCCTCTGGCATGTAGTGGAGCAGAGCTACTCAGGAGTGACGGACCTTCGATGGAGCTCCAGTCGATGTCCTGGTTCTCGGGTTTCTTCAGAGCCGGGTACTTGTTGAACAGGTTGGCCACGAACGCCAGGTTGAGTTTGGGGTTGCCGCGGATGACGTCTGTGGGCATGACGAACTGTCTGCAGCCGAGCCGGTCGGCCTGATCCAACATGCACTCGGCTCGCTTCAGGTCCTCTTTCTCCTGCAGAGAGACGACGAGGACGTCAACACGGGCTCAGAATATTATTACTCATTTGAATAATTAAGGACGAGTCTTACTCTGAGCCCCGACATGTCGATGGCGATCGGGGGGATCCCCTCCTCGTCTCCTTTAGGTGCCACCTGGTTCAGCAGGTTGTAGTACGCCTTCGAGTCCTGAAACACACACACAGTTCCAGAAACAGTCTCACACAGGAGAGCAGACTGAAGGGATTCCGACTTCTGACAGAAGAAACAATCAAACCTTGATGTCAGAGCTGAAGTTATTGATCTTGCCAGCTCCGGCCTCCTCCAGGTGATAGTTGGCCCAGCGAAGCAGCAGCTCCTCAGGAGACAGCTTCATCAGATCCTCCAGAGACTCTCCATCACGCAGCAGAGCCACCAGAGCTGCACACACACACACACACACACACACACCTTTATTCACTCTCATCTCTACACCGCTATCATGAAGATGGAACCTGCAGTCAGTTAGCGTAGCTTAGCACAAAGACTGGAAACAGAGGGAAACAGCTAGCCTGGCTCTGTTCAAAGGTAATAAAACTCCACCAACCAGCAGCTCTAAATTTCCTCATTAACATATTATTTCATGGTTTTTTTATCAGTAAACTCTGAAGAGTAAAAACAAGTTGTAGGTTTACATGTTGGACTATTTCCTGTCGGTCGGTGACGTCCTGGAGTCTGCAGCTGCTGGCAACCTCCACGAAATGACAAGAGTCTAAAGTGTCAGTTTTATACTTTTATACTTTTTATAGAGTAATCAAACTAAAATAAATGCTTCTGGTTGGTGGATTTTTGGAACAAGCCAGACTAGCTGTTCCCGCTGTTCCAGTCTCCATGCTAAGCTAAGCTAACAAACCTAGCTTTAGCTTCACAGGTACTGCTCAGACTTCAGCGGTGTTGATTTTCTCATCTCTCTCAGCAAGAAAGAAAATGAGAATGACTCTAAAGTCGTTTCTGAGAATACAGTCGTTTTATTAGACGAGCAGTGTTCTTATTATTCTGTCCATGTAGATATACCACACACACACACACACACACACACACACACACACACACACACACACACACACACACACACACACACACACACACACACACACACACACACACACACACACACCTTCGTTCTTGCTGAGCTCGATGTCGGCGAACAGTCCGATCTTGATGACCTGCCACAGCAGACCCAGGACCAGGTGCTGCCGGCCCTCCTTCAGGTCTTCGGCCCCGATGTTGACCACGTGGCAGCCGATGGCAGACGCAGAGTTCAGGGCCAGGTTCAGGTTCTCCTGTTCAACGGGACAGAACCACACGGGACGTAAAGACATGTACAGACGATGTCATCAGACTGCCTCACACTTCCTGTCAGTCTCACCTGGATGGTGAAAGGTGTGAGCTTCTTCTTGTTGATGGTTCTCTCGTCGATGGTGTCGGGCACCGACAGGTTGATCATCTTACTGACAGGTGACACGTTGGACAGTTAGGAGGCGAGAACACAGCAGAACACGGCAGAACACAGCAGAACACGGCAGAACACGGCAGAACACGGCAGAACACGGCAGAACACGGCAGAACACAGCAGAACACAGCAGAACACAGCAGAACACAGAACACAGCAGAACACAGAACACGGCAGAACACAGAACACGGCAGAACACAGCAGAACACAGAAGAACACAGAACACAGCAGAACACAGAAGAACACAGAACACAGCAGAACACAGCAGAACACAGAACACGGCAGAACACAGAACACGGCAGAACACGGCAGAACACAGAACACGGCAGAACACAGAAGAACACAGAACACGGCAGAACACAGCAGAACACAGATCACTTTACACAAGACTGCAGCATTTTCACTGTGTTCCTCAGAGTCAGGATCTTCAGACTGATGCTCTCTACTCTTTAAAGCCAACGCCAGCAGAAGCTTAGCTTAGCTTAGCTTAGCATAAAGACTGTAAACAGCTAGTCTGGCCCTGTGTAAGAAACTGTAAAGCTCATTAGTTAACATGTCACATCTTGTTTATTTCATGCGTCTGTAGTTTTACAGGTTCATGTGAGGGAGACGAGCAGACTGTCACTCTGATGCCGACATCAAATCACACGTCAGTCTGTGAGCTGACATGACACAGAACCAGGCTAGCTGTTTCCACCTGCCTCCAGCCTTTATGCTAAGCTAAGCTAACTACCTCCTGACTCCAGATCTGTGATGAATACACACAGAAGAGAATTTTCTAAAATGTTGAACTATTCCTGGAACAATGGCCGCCTGTCAGAGTTAATCACAGTGGTCTTTATGCTAAGCTAGGCTAACATGCTAGTTGTATTATAATGTGACCACCTGACTCTCAGTGAAGCAGCGAGTGAACAGATCGGACAGTTTTAAAGCAGAAGGTACCAGAGGACGATGCCGTCTCCCATGCCGGTGAACAGGTCGTTGCTGGACGGATCCATGGGCAGAACATGTTTACAGTCTCCGTCCTTCTCCAGAGCTTTATTGATCCAGTTCACAAAGGCCACCTTCTCCTCCTCTGCAGAGGGAAGAATCACACATCAGACCAGATCTGTTGCAGTTCAGTCCGTCAGAGACAGAACCAGCACCAGCGTCTCCTCTGGGTTTACTGCTCAGAGCTTCTGTCCGCTGAACCTCAGAACTCAGTCTAATTCTTACTCTGCTCATGATCAAAACATTTAACAGTTTTCAGTCCACAAAATGTCAGAAAACAGTCAGAATGAAGCGACGTCTCACAAACAGACCCACAGACATTAACAAAGCTAGAACTTATGATGCTGGTTATTAAAATCGATGAATCAATGCTGATGGAGCGATCGATGGATGTGATCTGATGTGTGATGAACAGACCGGAGTACGAGTGCTGGGTGCCCGTCTGCTCCGATGTTCCCGCCACGCTACAGATTCCCTCCTTCTTATTGATCGCCTTCCTGAACGTCTTCGCCACCTCGCTGCTCTTCAGCCCGTGGACGATCTGAACGTGACACAGAAACAGTACTGAGCGTGTTGATGCCACAGACGGGTCAGAGACGGGTCAGAACCGGGAACAGGACCGCTGACCGGCGGTCCAGACAGAACCGTAACAACAGAACCATGTCGAGTCTGCGTCAGCTGATCAGACGTCACGTGTTTCCCAACAACACTTTATTTTCTCTGGATCACATTTTGCAATGATGGAAAGTAACTGAGAACATTTACTCGACTGCTGTCCCTGAGTGCAATCTGGACACATTTATATCTGATGCAGCATCGTACTGAGAAGCTGATGAAGTCCAGTTACATGATGAGCTCATACATACAAAGTGCTATCATACTGTTAAATATTGGAGTTCTGGACTTCAGTGTACTTTTACTGCTGATAAGAAGCTGCACTCTCACTCTGTGTGATGGATTACTGCAGAGTTGTGTCGGTACTTTAACTGCAGCACAGACTGAATACTTCCTGTCTGCATCCATTTAAAGAGGAAACCTGAGGTAACTAAATATTTATACATTTAATTTAATATCAAATGTATGAACACAGATACAAATATCAAGTTCTGTCCAACCAGCAGATTGAAAACCAACGAGACGATGAACAAAAGAAGAAGAACTCTGCTTGTTCTCCTGACAGTGTGCTGGTCTGGGTGACCTTTGACCTGTGGGCTCACCTGAGTGAAGTCCTGGAAGGTGAGCTGGTTGCTGGTCTTGGTCAGCTCCTGGACGATCTCTCTGATTCTGTATCCGGGCAGAGACAGGTTAGCAGCTCTGAACAGCTCAGTGAGCTCGTCCTTACTGATGAACCCGTTGTTGTCCACGTCTGGAGGAGGAGGGGTCAGAGGTCAGAGGTCAGAGGTCAGAGGTCAAACACAGGGACAGACTTCAGCACCACTTTCATACAGGAGGCCCGTTAGCTTCATTTAAACCGGGTTCATCCTCAAGCTGTTAGTTTTACTCAACTCTGTGGGTTAAATAGTCCAGAACAGCTGAGCTGTGATCCGTCCGGCCTCAGGACCACGATGTTCATTTCATTTACATCTAAATACTCTGATTTCTGTCTGATGGGTCTGTTCATCCTGTAAAACTGGACTTTAGTTCAAAGACAGACTGGGAGAAGAGACGCAGGCTTGTGTTTGATCCCAGGATCATTCATACAATCAGACACAGTTATTAAAGACCGTCGGTAACAGGAAGTGACATCAGCCTCAGTGCTCTTACCGATCTTAGCGAAGGCCTCTCTGAGCTCCTCCTCCTCCTCTGGGGAGATTGTCACGGGGGCGGCCATGTTGGATCCTGAAACTGACATGACATCCTGTGATTACAGCGAGCAGAGCAGACGAGCCGAGTGCAGCAGAGAAGGAGGAAGTGGAGATGAGACCTTCTGATCTGCTCTCTGATGCAAACTGTTCACACTTCTCTCTTCTGCTGCCGCTCACTTCCTGTCTGACAGAACAGTCTCTTTGTCTGTTCCTGCTGAGCGAGATCAGATGTGATCAGCTGCAGGACACCGAGGAGGAAGAACTCCGTCTGAATGCATTTAACTCTTCACTCTGAGTCCTGATGGACAGGCCGCAGCAGAACCAGAGGTCGACAACAATCACACAGATGCTTCATTATTATTATCATTGATCATTTTTAAGCTGCTGTGTCCAGATAAAGAAGCTAAATATAATCCCAGCAGCCTGAAATGATTCAGTCTCTCCACAGATTCAACATGTCACATACAGAAAACAAAACATCATCAAGTCACTTTTTCCCTCGCTGAAGTGTTGAAGTGGAACAGCTGAGCGTCATGTGAGCAGCCGGCCTCAGGTTCAACTGTAGAACCAGTTCATACTCAGAGCTGATGTCAAACAATCGGGACTGAAAGGTCCAATTAACACCGATCAATACTTATTGTACCACACGGAGACGTCAGAAGAGACACCGCTGACTCATGTCCAGAGGAGGAAGAGAGAAGACACTGAGATCACATGACACCTCGTTTATTTCAGTCTGATGATTCATTGAGAGAGTGTGTGTGTGTGTGTGTGTGTGTGTGTGTGTGTGTGTGTGTAGGCAGAGTTTACATGAACACACACTTATCATCAAGAAAGAGGATGTTAAGAAAGACTTCAGATTTCATCCTCTCAGGACTGATTCAACTTCCTGCAGCTCCAACAAACCAGCCGACACTTCACATCACATCACTTCACTTCACATCCCTTCACATCACATCACATCACTTCACTTCACATCCCTTCACATCACATCACATCACTTCACTTCACATCCCTTCACATCACATCACTTCACTTCTTTACTTCACTTCACATCCCTTCACTTCACATCCCTTCACTTCACATCCCTTCACTTCACATCCCTTCACTTCACATCCCTTCACATCACATCACTTCACTTCACATCCCTTCACATCACATCACTTCACTTCACATCCCTTCACATCACATCACATCACTTCACTTCTTTACTTCACTTCACATCCCTTCACTTCACATCACTTCACATCCCTTCACATCACGTCCCTTCACTTCACTTCACTTCACATCACTTCACTTCACTTCACATCCCTTCACATCACATCACATCACATCACTTCACTTCACATCCCTTCACATCACATCACATCACTTCACTTCTTTACTTCACTTCACATCCCTTCACTTCACATCCCTTCACTTCACATCCCTTCACTTCACATCCCTTCACTTCACATCACTTCACATCCCTTCACATCACATCACATCACTTCACTTCACATCCCTTCACATCACATCACATCACTTCACTTCTTTACTTCACATCCCTTCACTTCACATCCCTTCACTTCCCTTCACTTCACATCCCTTCACTTCACATCACATCAGATCACTTCACATCCCTTCACTTCGCTTCCCATCACATCAGTTCACTTCATATCCCTTCACTTCACATCACATCCCTTCACTTCACTTCACATCCCTTCACTTCACTTCACTTCACTTCACACCACAGGAGGATGTGACCGACCTCCATGTGGTCCAACGTTTTCTTCTCCCTCACTGAATATAAAGCCGTCTGACCTCTGACCTCATCACAGCAGCAGCTGATGCTGATGTCACTGAATGATGATGTCACTGTTTCTGTAGAAGCAGTTTGTCACCACGAACAGCTCGGTGCGCTCGTCTGTAACGGCCCTGAGGAACAACAGCCAGTGACTTCAGTTCCTCCTGACAAGAGCTCATTATCTGTGACAACAAAACTACGAGAAACAAACCCACAGACTGAGAGAGCTGCTGCGAGCACAGCGGCTACAGCTGATGCATGAAGCTAGCATGTAGCAAGTAGCACTGTTAGCTGTTAGCATGTAGCTCATTTACCAATCGGAGCAGCTGTAACTGATCAGACGCGCTGACCTCGACACAAACAGCTGCTCCAGTAAACTACAGAGGACACGATGAATCACCGGACAGCTCAGACTGAACTTTCACACGTCAGCTTCATTATTCACGACTGAAAATGAAACTGACAAGTCTTCTTATATTTAATCACTTCAGAACTTCTCTGGAACTGTGACAAGATTCATTTATCTTTGACATCAGTCGGACACTTGAGTGAGTCAGGATGTGTGTGAAGCTACGACTGCTCTTCCTTTCACTAAGATTAAAAGCTCAGTGGAAGTTATAAAACGAGAGAGGAGGCCTGAATCTGCCTGATATTCTACATCTATAGATCTATAGATCTATAGATCCAGATCCAGACAGATGATGAAAGCGTCCTGCAGCAGGGGGCAGAAGCACAAATGAAACTCAGCCGGAGTGTTTCAGATCTGAGCCGACTGGAGTGAAATGAGTCAGTGTGAAGTGACTGATGCAGGATGTGACTGAGTCCTTGAACGCATCACAGCCAGCAGCTACAGAACATAAAGACAGAACTGAAGTCGTCCGTCTGCGATTGTCCTCTTCATCACCAGGACTTATTGATCCCTCAGGTGGTTGAGTTGCTCTGGATTTGTTGGAGGAACCTGAGCTGGACCTGCAGCGGCAGCGCTGACACAAGCAGTCAGTCACAAGCAGTCAGTCACAAGCAGTCAGTCACAAGCAGTCAGTCACAAGCAGTCAGTCACAAGCAGTCAGTCACAAACAGTCAGTCACAAGCAGTCAGTCACAAGCAGTCAGTCACAAACAGTCAGTCACAAGCAGTCAGTCACAAGCAGTCAGTCACAAACAGTCAGTCACAAGCAGTCAGTCACAAGCAGTCAGTCACAAGCAGTCAGTCACAAGCAGTCAGTCACAAACAGTCAGTCACAAACAGTCAGTCACAAGCAGTCAGTCACAAACAGTCAGTCACAAGCAGTCAGTCACAAGCAGTCAGTCACAAGCAGTCAGTCACTCCACGACAAACCTTCTGACACACGTGAAACAGAGCGCCTCGTCAATTATTGGAATAAATATCAATCAGAAATCATTTTATTGATCTTATTAAGTGATGTGCAGCCACATGAAGCACCTGGAGTCTGTTTCTCTGTTTAGAGTCCGTCACCAGCTGCAGCTAATCATTCACTGCATTATTGATTATCCTGCCAATCAAACTGATCAAAATCAGTGAGGGATATCAGGATATTGGTGCATTTATGATGGAGAATGGATTTACAATAAAGGACCAAATATTTCAGAAATGAAACAACAGAAATGTGCAGAACACAGAAACACTGAAGCAGAACTGTTCACTACTCGAGGGAATGTACTCAGTTACTCTGCAGCTCAGCTCGTCACTGAACTTCCATATTAGTCTTTGTGAGTGACTGAAGGTCATGTGACTGTATGAATCATCCGAGCAGCGTGGCCTCGGCTGCTCCCAGCATACGAGCCCAACGTCTGCTCAGGCCTCCACAGCACCAGGTACCACATCTACAGTACCAGAACTCATCAGGCATCAGAACTCATCAGGCATCAGAACTCATCAGGCATCAGAACTAACGACATTAAACAGATTCATGAGGCGCGTCAGTTTCTGTTCGCGGCCTCGGAGGGATTTTCTGCAGTTGAAGTGAAGCTGACCACAAACTTCCTGTTGAGCTCGCTGCAGAGGTTTAACTTCTCCTTCCTCTCCTGCAGGCCTCTCTGCCTCCACCTCATCTCCACCTTCATTCTACAACGTTTTAATTACTTCTGTCAAACACGCACAAAGTTACGACATCAGCAACGTGCGGTTCAAAGTCTGTGCTGTTCTGAGTGTCTGAGCAGCGACAGCGAGCGCAGCAGCAGAGCCGACGGTGAACACGGCTCACGCTGGATCGATCCAGTGTAGAGTTTGAAGGGATAAATGCAACAACACACACACACACACACACACACACACACACACACACACACACACACACTAAAGCCCTCCGCTCAGGTGTCTCATCCCACAGCGATGCCTTCAGGAACACCTGTGTGGAGGAGGAAACTCCTGACCTGAGTTACCTGAGAGCTGGGCAGGAGGCTGCAGGTGTCTGGGTGTGCGTCTGTCCTCGTCGGTTCCTCGGCTCGTCCGTCTGCTCACTTCTCCACGGGCAGCGCTCTGAGTCGGCACGAAGCAGGGCGACAACGCATCTATTCAAATCTACGAGGAAGGAAGTGACACGCAACACTTCAGAAACAGGAATGAGAGCGTTTTGTCTTTATATGGCAATGAGGCTGGCTGAGCGAAGGTGAGCCCCGCTGAGGCTGCAGGGCTGCAGGGCTGCAGGGCTGCAGGGCTGCAGGGCTCAGAGAGCAGCTCAGCAGCTTCAGAGCGTCGCACTGACATCTGATCAGCAGCTTCACTCCATCATATTAAAGTGTGGTGCTTCCTTCATTCAGCCACACCTGCTGCTCCTCCCTGTGGACACACGTTTAAAGGGTCAATATAATATTTCCTGGAGTTACGGCTTGTAAAGGATTTCACTGTTCTTCTTTAAGTCAACAGCCGTTGACGTCTCTCATTCGTTGTGCTGATTTTTGGTTCTGATTCTGGATCTTTGAGGTCTTAACTCAACTTAGTATTTTGATTTTTTCGGCCTTGTGAATCAGATATTAACTTAATCCACATCTATTGTATTTTGATATAAACCCTCCATGTACTTGCATTTATCTTCATCTGAGTGATGATCGTTTACTCTGTTTTAAACAATTCAAACTTCGTCCATCAGATGTTTCTGTGTTTCCAGTTGGTCAACACAGAAACAGACAGGTGAAGAGACACGTAACATCATCAGAGACACAGACAGGCAGGTAGACAGGTTACTGACCTGGTGTAGAGCTGAATGAAACACTCACCTGTCTGTCTGTGGTCCCAGCAGCTCCACTCTGAGTGTGAGAGCTCCATCTTCTCACAGCACGCTGGTCATCGTGCTGCCGACAGCCTCCCTCCGCTCTTCTTCTTCAGTCCGTCCTCCACCTGCTGAACCTGCTGCACAGCTCTGCTCCCACCAGTCATCATCACGGTCTGGACCAGGTCTGAGTCAGTCTGAGGTCCACATCATCCCTGAGGTGCTGAAGGCTGAGGTCTGGACCAGGTCTGAGTCAGTCTGTGGTCCACATCATCCCTGAGGTGCTGAAGGCTGAGGTCTGGACCAGGTCTGAGTCAGTCTGTGGTCCACATCATCCCTGAGGTGCTGAAGGCTGAGGTCTGGACCAGGTCTTCCAGTCCTCACAGAGGAGACCCGTCCTGTATGGAGCTGCTGTTAAACATGAGAGAACTCTGTAAATCAGAAAATGTCAGTGTGATGATGTTTGTATTCATTTATTTGCTGCCTTAATGTTTCTGAGATTCAATCACCATCCTGGTTTTATCCAGACAGGTTGAGTAGGACGCTGCTGCATGCAGGAGCCTGACGTCACTGCAGAGCTAACAGAGCTAACATTCAGTCCGCCGGACTCACCTGCTGACCTCAGGTACCTTCAGGTGTTCCCCGTGCTGACGTCACCCTCACACTGTAAACAGTGTCACGGTGCTCATCACCTCTGTTCAAGCAGTTTGTTTGTCGGCTTCAGGCTCACCTCGCTATGCTAACAGCACCTCGCTATGCTAACAGCACTCGAGCTATGCTAACAGCACCGAGCTATGCTAACAGCACCGAGCTAGCTAGTCAAACCACCTGGGTTTGGGCCAATCAGGAGCAGGTGTGGAGTTTGAGACCAGACTGAGCTGATTGGTCGATTCCTGTCCGTTACGTGTGACGCACGTACACGCGCGAGTCTCATGGTGCGTTCGATGGTGACTCGGAACTCGTGACAACGACTCTATTAATAATTTATCAATAAGAAACGATCCTGTGTTCAGAAATATACTGAAGGTAGTAAAAGTAACTATAATACTCTTAGTTAGTAACATAAAACTGGTATAAGTATCCATATAGTCAGTCAGATATCAGCTGGTGACAAATCAATCCATCAATCAATCAATCAATCAATGAGTGAAGCTTCACATTTCCATCATCCTACTCCAATAAATCCTGTCAGAATAAAGAGCAGTGATGATGAGCGTCCTTGTCTTCTCAGGTCAAACCTTCTCCACCACCTGCTGAAAACATTCTGTTGGGATCATTTATTGATTAGTGATTTATTGTGAATTAAAGACTCGTTGGCCTGAGTTTGACTCAGTTAATAGTTCAGTTGGGTCCCGTCAACTTCACTAATTCACAAGCTTTATCTGGCTTATTTCATCCAAACACAGACAACACGTCTCCTCCTGTAGCACTGAGCTGATTCAGCCTGTCAGTCAGTCAGTCAGTCAGTCAGTCACCTCTGGACGGCTGTTTCCTGCTGACCAGAGGCTCAAAGCTCTGAGACGCACAGACTCACTCTCAGGCCACGAGTCAGCAGAGAGTAATCTGTGCCGTCAGGAGTGATGAACATCAGCTCCTGATGTCAGCAGCAGGACTGAAGCAGGTCTCTGTGTTAAAGCTGATCATCTCTATAAACGGTCTCTGCTGCTTCATGCTGGAGTCACTGAGTCAGGAGCTGAGGCTGCTCCTCCGTAACGTGGCACCTGAGCAGGTGACCTGCTGGATCAGAGAGGGGCAGGTATGAGGGGATCCAGCAGACATGAAGCTGACAGCTCTGCCCCCAGCAGCTCCACCCACAGTCCTGCTGCCCAACACCTCCAACCCTCAGACGCTCCACATCACTGACGGGTCTCCATGGAAACCAGCAGGGACCAGAGCCCAGCGCCTCCTGCCGGACCTGCTCGGTCAGGTGGGACGGTGTTGTGACATAAACATGTCTTAAATATGTGATTTATATCATAATGATGGTTTTTACCTTGTACCTCCTCCACACAGTCTCTGCCTCAGTGACTTTCTTCAGAGTCAGACTGGTTCCCAGCAGACCTCCCAGTCTCCACCCGTCTGACACCACCCACAGCTGGCAGACGGAGGTTTGCTCTACAGATTTAAAACAGATGTCTTACAGATGTTGACTTGTAAATATTTCTACTTTATCTTTATGACTCTTGACTCTGACTTGACTCACACTGAGATAAAGTCTGTGCATGTGAAACCGTCTTGACAATAAACCTGATTCTGATTCTGACTTCTGCTTTGCTGAAGTTCTGGAGACTTTACTTCTCCTATTTGTGTTTTAATAGTAACTTTATTAAAAGGGAACTTTTGGAGAAGTTTGGAGAAAAAAGAGAAGCAGACAGTGAGTTTCATTATTTTGAGTCTACAGTCTGAATAATCTGAAATCAGCTGAGCTGAACTCTCAAACAGTTGATGGAGTTTAATATAAATATATTTTCCATGTGAACAGTAACATGTGACAGCACTGTGAGGGTTCATCTCCTCTGAGAGCGAGATGCTCCTGCTGTCTGGATGCTGCAGGACATGTTTACTACCAACAGATTATTCTGTGTGAATGTGTGAATGTGGTGGAAAGTTACAGATATGAGCTCGCTGACGTCATGTGTTTGTTCCTCTGCGTTAACCAGGACGCCCCCACACTCAGACCACAGCCAGGCCAGAGCAGAGTTTACCTGAGCAGCTGAGCGTCAGCGCCTCCAGCTGGCGAACAGGAGCAACATCACATCTCCACCCACACGTCCTGTCAGCCTGCTCAAACTCAAACTTGTTTTTTATAACCCTTTCATGAATGTTTCCATGACAGTGACAGTAATTTGGAAACAATTAGGAGTTAAAACACACATTGGATAAAATGACTTTAATATAATCATATAATTCATGACTGAAAGGTTCAATTTATATCTAAATAAATGAGGGTGAGGTGAGCAGAAGACTGAGGACTGAGCAGGGTTAGTGATGGGAGGGTTTTGTTTAGATATATTTTCATTGTTGTTATTATTATTATTATTTATATTCATTATGAACATTCAACAAACTTTAAAATACACTTTTTATCTATAAACTACACAAAACAAAGAGGTTAAAACATTACAAATCTATATTTACTGAACTGTTAATAGAAATACGTGTTTAAATTAATGACTAATTAAATAAATGTCATGTGCCGATGACGTGTCGGTAAACAAACTTTGAGCCAATCACAGAGAGGCAGCGGGGTCAGCTGACAGCAGCTTCCTTCCGGCAGTGACGTCAGGTGTTGTGTTGTGAAAATGGCCGGACACGAACATCACCATCACTTCTCTCCGTGTTTCTGTGACTTGATGAGGTAATCTGCTCTGCTTTCTCAGACATTCAGCGTTAAATGACGTCACAGTGCTACCGGACAGCTAGCGTTAGCCTGCTAGCAGCTAGCGTTAGCCTGCTAGCAGCGCGCTGCCGCCCTCCGGCTCACGGTGTCTGTCTCCTCCAGGCTGCTGTGGTCTCTGGTGGAGCCCTGCTTCTACCTGAGCCTGCTGCTGACCCTCCTGCTGCTGCTGCTCCTGATGGGGGTCCGCATGTGGCTGCGGGGCCGCCGCACGGCCCGCAGGGCCCGGGACGGAGGCCCCGCAGCGGCCTTCTTCCACCCGTACTGCCACGCTGGAGGAGGCGGGGAGAGGGTGCTGTGGTGCTCCCTGAGGAGCCTCATGAACCGGTACCTGCTCCACCTGACTCACCTGACCCACACCACCTGCTGTCACATGCTGTCTGCTCGGGACTCACACCGGCCACATACTGTCAGTCATGTAGTGAGTCCGTCTGTGTGCCGCTGTCTGTCTGTGTTCACACAGCAGGACCAACACCTGACAACACACAGCTGTGGATCAGCTGTAGATCAGCTGTAGATCAGCTGTGGATCTACTGTGGATCAGCTGTAGATCAGCTGTGGATCTACTGTGGATCAGCTGTAGATCTGCTGTAGATCTGCTGTAGATCAGCTGTAGATCAGCTGTAGATCTGCTGTAGATCAGCTGTAGATCTGCTGTAGATCAGCTGTAGATCAGCTGTAGATCAGCTGTAGATCTGCTGTAGATCAGCTGTAGATCAGCTGTAGATCTGCTGTAGATCAGCTGTAGATCAGCTGTAGATCTGCTGTAGATCTGCTGTAGATCAGCTGTAGATCAGCTGTAGATCTGCTGTAGATCAGCTGTAGATCAGCTGTAGATCTGCTGTAGATCAGCTGTAGATCTGCTGTGGATCAGCTGTAGATCAGCTGTAGATCAGCTGTGGATCTACTGTGGATCAGCTGTAGATCAGCTGTGGATCTGCTGTAGATCAGCTGTAGATCAGCTGTGTGCTTCAGTGCTTCAGTGCTGACCTCCACTCGCTTCATCTTCTTCCTCATATCAGACTTGAATGTTTTAAATCCTCCACGTTTACTCGCAGCGGGCTAATTCTTTTCCTTGTTGTAAGTGTTCCGACCAGCAGCTGAGGATCCGCTGTGGATCCACTGTGGATCTACTGTGGATCAGCTGTGGATCAGCTGTGGATCCACTGTGGATCTACTGTGGATCAGCTGTGGATCAGCTGTGGATCCACTGTGGATCTACTGTGGATCAGCTGTGGATCCACTGTGGATCTGCTGTGGATCAGCTGTGGATCTACTGTGGATCAGCTGTGGATCCGCTGTGGATCTGCTGTGGATCAGCTGTGGATCAGCTGTGGATCAGCTGTGGATCAGCTGTGGATCTGCTGTGGATCAGCTGTGGATCTACTGTGGATCAGCTGTGGATCCGCTGTGGATCAGCTGTGGATCCACTGTGGATCAGCTGTGGATCAGCTGTGGATCCACTGTGGATCTACTGTGGATCAGCTGTGGATCAGCTGAGGAGCCACTGTGGATCTACTGTGGATCAGCTGTGGATCCACTGTGGATCTGCTGTGGATCAGCTGTGGATCCACTGTGGATCAGCTGTGGATCAGCTTTGGATCTGCTGTAGATCAGCTGTGGATCAGCTGTGGATCAGCTTTGGATCTGCTGTAGATCAGCTGTGGATCAGCTGTGGATCAGCTGTGGATCAGCTGTGGATCTACTGTGGATCAGCTGTGGATCAGCTGTGGATCTACTGTGGATCTACTGTGGATCAGCTGTGGATCCACTGTGGATCTACTGTGGATCAGCTGTGGATCAGCTGTGGATCTGCTGTGGATCAGCTGTGGATCTGCTGTGGATCTGCTGTGGATCAGCTGTGGATCAGCTGTGGATCCGCTGTACTGAGTCAAACTATCAGCAGGATGTTAACATCAGTTCAGGGCACCTTTAAGTGTTGCTGTGGAAATAAGATGGTGTTAGTGACAGTTTTCAGGAAAGTAAAAGATGAAGTGACTGAAGTTAAATGTAACTGAGTAGGAAGTGGACTGACGGCTGTTTGCCCTCAGATACCCCGGCGTCTCCTTCGTGGTGTACACTGGAGATCAGGGAGTGACGGGGGAGCAGATTCTGGAAGGAGCCCGACAGCGTTTCAACATCACGCTGCCTCGACCAATCAGCTTCATCTTCCTGCGTCACCGCGTGCTGGTGGAGGCGACTTCGTACCCGCACTTCACCCTGCTGGGCCAGAGCGCCGGGTCCATGTTCCTGGGTGAGAACCAGCAGAACCGTAGAGCTCAGAGAGACGGATCATTCATGTGTTAATGTCAGTCTGCTGGGACTCATCTTCCACTTCTGTCTCAGTCTGAATTCAAAGCACAAAGTTAATATTAATATCACAAACACAGAGAATATTAAAGTATTAAGAAATAAATATCACGTCTATGAGAACCTGATGTCTGTCGGACCAGAATCAGAGAAGGTCCTTCAGCTGTTTGCTGACTGATCATCAGTTCTTCCATGTTTTATAAGTTTAGTAACAATTATATACTGTGTGTGTGTGTGTGTGTGTGTGTGTGTGTGTGTGTGTGTGTGTGTGTGCGTGCGTGTGTGTGTGCGTGTGTGTGTGTGTGTGTGTGCGTGTGTGTGTGTGTGTGTGTGTGTCAGGCTGGGAGGCTCTGACCGCCTTCGTTCCCGACCTGTACGTGGACTCGATGGGTTACGCTTTCACCCTGCCCATCTTTCGTTACCTGGGCGGCTGTAAGGTGGCGAGCTACGTTCACTATCCCACCGTCAGCACCGACATGCTGTCAGTGGTCAGAGAGAGGAACCCACGGTAACACACACACACACACACACACACACACACACACACACACACACACACACACTTTTTTTAATTTAATTTAATTTATGCGTCTTTTCTGTATTTTTGTTGAAATGAGTCGAGCTCTTCTGTGTTAAAGTTTCTGACATCACAAATCTTAAATCTGATCAGTGAACCTACAACAGTGAAAGTGTTTCTGCCTCACAGCTGCAGATGAACTTCTTGCACACTGTAACTCCTCCGGGGTTTGAACTGAACACGATCTGTCCACAGAGTGTTTGACAGCTTACAGAAACACCCTGACGTCTGACATGAAGCCGGCACTCTCAGAAAACCCCACTCACCTTCTGTGTTCCCCTCTTGTGATTCCAGATTCAACAATGCGGACTTCATCTCCAGGAACCCGGTGCTGAGCGCGGTGAAGGTGGTGTACTACTGCTGCTTCGCCCTGCTGTACGGCCTCGCCGGCTCCTGCAGTGACGTCATCATGGTGAACTCCACCTGGACGCTGGGACACATCCTGGCTCTGTGGCGCTCCCCGAGCCGCACCAGCGTCGTCTACCCGCCCTGCGACGTCAGAGCCTTCCTGGACGTCCCGCTGGAGGAGGAGGATGAAGATGACATGGAGGAGGGCTGGGAGGAGCTGGGGCAGGAGCTGGGGAGTGGAGAGGAGAAGGACGGACGAGGAGGAGACAGGAAGTGTCACTCCATCGTGTCGGTGGGACAGTTCAGACCGGAGAAGGACCACCGGCTGCAGATCAGAGCCTTCCACAAGCTGCTGGACAGGAAGGAGGCGGGGCCGGGGGGGCGGGAGTCTCTGCGGCTGGTGCTGATTGGTGGATGTAGGAACCAGGAGGATGAGGAGCGGGTGCTGCTGCTGAGGGGCCTCTGTGACGAGCTGGGCGTGTCCGACCGCGTCAGCTTCAAACTGAACGTGCCCTTCGAGGAGCTGAGGAGAGAGCTGGTGGACGCCACCATCGGCCTGCACACCATGTGGAACGAGCACTTCGGGATAGGTGAGCACGCACACGTACCAACGCCACTCACTCGTAAAGATCAAACATGTGTTAAAGATGTGTCAGAATTCTGCATTAAGGGCGCCGTTTAGCTCACTTGGTAGAGCGGGCGTCCCATGTACAGAGGCTAAGTCCTCGCTGTCAGAGAGAGGAAGGAACCGGACCCAACAGAACCAGAGGAGAACTTTAACACATTACCTCGTCTGAGTCCCATGATGCCACACTGCTTCATGACATCATCACCACATGATGACCCGTCTGTCTCTCTCCTCTGTCTGCAGGTGTGGTGGAGTGTATGGCGGCAGGCACCATCGTTCTGGCTCATAAATCCGGCGGTCCGAAGCTGGACATCGTGGTCCCGTACGAAGGAGGACAGACGGGCTTCCTGGCCGACAGCGAGGACAGCTATGCCGCTGCCATGGAAACCATCCTGACGCTGTCTCCGTCAGCCAGGCTGGAGATCAGACGGAACGCCCGGCGCTCTGTTGAGAGATTCTCCGACCAAGAGTTTGAGGCCTGTTTCCTCGCGGCGACCGAGTCCCTGATGACCCGACTGGAGCGGTGAAGAGGAGCCCGGCATGGAGTCCACCAGAACCAGGACCTCCTCTGTCCTGGGTGCTGTTAGTCTTACACATGTGTGGAGTGAAGCAGCGAGCGTCAGATCTAAACTTCAACACCGTCAGTAACGTGTGACACGATTCCTCATACACCATTTAAACTACAGATCAGGAGAAGCTGCTGGTGGACTCAGAGCTTCTCCTCCACTGACAAGAAGAACAACTCATCAGGACCAGATCCACCAAATTCAGTGACTTTGTGTTCAGTGAGTGTTTCAGGCTCAGCTGAGTGTGTCAGGCTCAGCTGAGTGTGTCAGACTCAGCTGAGTGTGTCAGGCTCAGCTGAGTGTGTCAGGCTCAGCTGAGTGTGTCAGGCTCAGCTGAGTTTGTCAGGCTACATGAAGCCTCGTCACGTTCAGCGTTAAACTGCTGGCGTGACGTCGGGTCAAAGTTTAGCAGAGAAGAGCTTCAGGGAACTTTGATCAGTTAACTCACCGTCTCTTCTACGTGTCTTTAAATAACTTGTGTTGGAGTTTTTCTTCTCTTTTCATGATGCTGATCTGACAGTTTCCCCTTGTTTTCAGTCTTTATGCTAAGCTAGGCTAATATGAACCAGTATGAATCCTCTGGTCTGACTCTGACAGATAGGAAGGATTTCTCTCAATTTGTTCCTTTAAGGTGTTTAAATAAAGTTACATTCCAAACTGAGTGATGATGAGTCAGCTGATTCCTGATGAGTCAGCTGATTCCTGATGAGTCAGCTGATTCCTGATGAGTCAGCTGATTCCTGATGAGTCAGCTGACTCCTGAACAGACAGAAAAGGCTTGTAAAGGTATTTTCCATCAGTGACATGAAGACTTGTGCCACTGCAGTTAAACCTGGTGTGATTGTGTTGAGCTGAAGGCCAAATGTCTCAGATTGAACTGTTGTTTCACTTCCTGTTTGTGATGAGGTCCAGGCATGGAGATATGATCATGTGTGAAATATCAAAGAATCTTTATTTTAAAAGAGACATTATTAATATTTAGGTCTGTTAATGTAGAGAAACTCAACAATACTGCAATAAATACAATCACCAAACATGTCGACTGCGTTCTTCTGACAGCAAACAATCAGAACTGTAGAATCAGAATCAGAATTCAGAGCTGCACTGAAGATGATGTTTAAGGAAATAAAGGATATTCTGTATTTTTCTTATTGTCATTAAATCTCATTAAAAGAGCAGAAGAACAAGTATCCACTGTGTTCTGCAGGAAGGTTCTGCTCATCAGTGACGATCCACAGAGGACCTTTCATTTCAACAGAAGTTTCTCTTGTTCGTTTGCACAGAGGAAACTTCACCTGCTGACATCCTGCTGGAGAAGAACCTTCAGTGTAGACCAGGGTTTCTCAGGTCCAGTCCTCCAGGACCACGGCCCTCCCTCCTCCAGCACACCTGATTCAAATGATCAGCTCGTTATCAGGCCACTGCAGAGCCTGATAACGAGCTGATCATTTGAATCAGGTGTGGAGGAGGGAGGCCGGTGGTGAGAAACCCTGGTGCAGACTGACTGTATCCAGGTTAGAGAAGGAGTCCAGAGACAGCTACTCTGCTGGATGTTTGTGAGACTCAGGACATTTCTGTGTAGTTACAGTCGTGTTATCTTCACCTTCTTCAGAGGAAATGAGTCCAGTCGCTCCAGCAGTGACGTCTGAGTCCTCAACCTCTGTCTGGATCTGTTGACAGTCTCGGTCCTCCTCTTCCTCCTCCATCCTGCTCCTCCTTCTCCTCCTCCTCCTCCTCCTCCTCCTCCTCCTCCTCCACCCTCTCCTCGGAGCTGCTGTCCTCCAGGACAAACAGGTTCTTCATGGAGTCTGCCACCGCTTCTCTCAGCTCGTCCTCCGACTCCTCAAAGTTCCTGATGACAGACAGGAAGTAAACATCACCTGGTCGAGTGGAAGCTGCACTCAGCGAGTGTTGTCTGAAGCGTCTCACTAAACCCTTTAAGACTCTCAGCCACTCAGTTGTGTATTTGATCCACATCTTATGGAACGTGATAGTATGTCATGTACGGCTGCTTTGGTGGTTTTATGAAAAGTCTTCAGGAAGAAGAAGCACACAGACAGTTTCACACCGAGAACTGCTGGCTGAGTGGATTTAGAACAAGACCTCTATGCAGGAGTTCGTGTTGTTGTTTGTGCTTTTCAGGTATTGAAAATAATATTTCCAGTTTTCAGTCACAGTTCAGTTTAGGTGATAAAACTACCTGGTGAACTCTGAGTAAAAGATCTCAGTCTGTATTAAAGTCGTCATTCAACGATTTCACACAGGACGCAAACAGTGATGATCATAAAAGATCCAACAAAACATCTCTATCTGAAGCTCATTCCTTTCCAGAAGGTGTTCATTAGTAGAACTCTTCTTGATTGATCACTTTGAACAATATATTGATATTAACAGCAGGACGAGGCAAATATATCTCATTATAATACCAAGCTAATTTATCCCAACACACAGAAGCTTCAGAGAGCAGGAGGAGCTGCTGACTCACGTGTCGTCATCGTCAGACCTCGGCTCCAGACGCTTTTCATCCATCTCCACGTCAGAGTCCTCCTCCTCCTCCTCCTCCTCCTCCTTCTCCTCCTCCTTCTCCTCCTTCTCCTCCTCCTTCTTCTCCTCCTCCTCCTCCTCCTCCTCCTTCTCCTCCTCCTCCTCCTCCTCCCCTTCATCTCTCTCCTTCTCCGGCTGTAAGTCTGAGAGTGTGGACAGGTCAGTGTGTCAGATGTTTCCAGAGGTTTGATTGTTGACCTGAACAGCTCATCTTGTTCATGCAGCAGTACCTGTGGTCAGCCTGTGCTCACCTGCAGAGTCCACAGTGGAGGTGAGCTGAGCCTGATGGAGAGCCTTCAGCAGAGTGTTGGGGGCGCCGTGGTCCCACTGTCTGTGAGCTGCTGCCTCCTCACCTGAGGGGGCGGAGTCAGGAGACAAACACACAGTACAGGTACTCATCAGTGATCCTGCAGTGCTGTGACACAACACCTGGACACAAGGTAAATATAAGTTACTGATCTGAAATGAAACAGTTTAACTGAAGATGTGACGTGATGTCTCACTCTGCTGGATCTGCTGAAACGACAGAAACGGTGGAGCTTCTCTCACCTCAGAAACAATCTTTGGTGAGTTCAGACACAGACGGAGTTTCATGTGTGCTGTCACTGAGCTGTAGAGCTGCAGGCAGGCTAACTGTTTCCACCTGTTTACAGTCTTTATGCTAAGCTAAGCTAAGTAACTGAAGAATACATGAATGGCTTGTGACACATTGTTAAAAAGTTTAATGTAGAGAGGAGATCAGATGATGTGATCCTGCTCAGCTGTACTCCACCTTGTTCAGCCTCCACCGCAGTGTTGGAGATGGAGTTGACGTCCATTTTGGCGAGGGCATCCATCAGAGTCCAAGGAGTCCTCTGGCTCCACCCCCTCCGCAACTCTGACCAATCCCTGAGCTTCAGCTCCTCCCCCTCATGGAAGCTCAGAGTCTGGTTCAGAGGGTCCACGTCCTGTTTGAGGAGGCAGGGACAGAATGAGCGGAGGATGAGTGTGTCAGGCTCAGGTGAGTGTGTCAGGCTCAGCTGAGTGTGTCAGGCTCAGGTATTTGATTCTCACCTGATGACTGGAAGTAGGAGAGCTGGAAGAAAGAAGATAGAAGAAGAAGACAGACAGAGAGGAATCACTTACCTCCTCCTCCTCCTCCTCCTCCTCCTCCTCCTCCTCCTCCTCCTCCTCCTCCTCCCTTCTCTCCTCTCTCCTCTTTCTCCTCCTCTGCGTTGTCTTTCCTCCTTCCATCGTCTAACCGGATCTCGAACATGATTCCCTTCTGCAGGAGTGACAGAGACCCTTCAGTGTTCAGGTGGCAGCAGGCTGTTTCACTGTCAGACAGGTGTAACCGTCCTGATCTCACCTGGTCTCTGTGTTTCCTCTGCAGCTCTCTCCTCTGATCTCGGATCTGCTTCAGAGCTGCTCCAACATCCTGCAGCAGAGACAGGAGATGTGATTGATCTGATCAGCTGTTGATCTAACAGGGCGGCTGTAGCTCAGGAGGTAGAATCAGAAGGTTGCTGGTTTGAATCCCGGCTCCTCCCCAGCTGCATGCTGAAGTGTCCTTGAGCAAGATGAGCAGTTGGCGCCCTGCATGGCAGCCTCCACCATCAGTGTGTGAATGTGGTGAGTATTAATGAGGAAAACAATCCATACAGAGCGTCTTCATGTTCTAACTTTAGTGTGAAACTGGTTCTGAGTCAGACTGAAGTGACTTCCTGTCAGTGTTTACCTGTACAGGTGTGTCTCTGTGCTGCTCCTCAGGCTCTCTGCTTTTCTCCACCACAAAGGTTCCTCGTTTGTTTTGTGGCTCAGCCTGAAACAGGACAGAATGAAAACATATTGGCAGCATGATTTACAGTCTGATTGATCAGGTCCAGACTGGAATAAATCCATCCTGTGACTGTTGTTATCAGGACGCTGATGTGAGTCCAACCTGTCTGATGATCCTGCTGTCAATAACATTTATCTTTAATGACAACAGAAGAAAACAATATAACCGTCCTGTAATGTCAGCTGTCACTAAGCATCACTCAGACAAGTCACCTTCCTCTTCAGCAGATCACACCTGTTCAAATATCACACCTTTAACCACCTCGTTCTGGCCCTGGGATCATTTTATTAGCAGACTCATTAGTCTACAAAACTGCTTTAACTTCATTATGAAGTGTAAAGTGAAAGTCTACCTCTGACATTAGACAGGAGCTGTCTGTCTGGTACACACAGGACTCTTTAACTGCTGTATGACGATCAAAATCAGCTTCACTGACCAAGCATGAACCCAAACAAGGAGTTCACTCTGGTTAAATTCCCAGGCAACGGGATGTTTCTTGAAGAGGTTTCACCTTCAGTCCTCTTCAGGAACCTGAAACAGGTCGAGCTCTCAGAGTTACTGTGACCTGGATGACTGAGAACCTTCAGGAGCTTTTGTGTAAACTAATAAACAAAGCAGAGAATTTTCTTTTAGCACGTGACAGTTTTCCAGCCTGGCGTTGCTGAACAAGCCTGCAGCAGATGACAGGCTGGAGAAGACTGCAGCTGTCTTCTCCAATCAGACATGAACACTGAGCCGGAGTGACGGGACGTCTGTCTGCTGCAGGTGTCTCAGCTGTAACAGGTGGTAGTTACCTGAGCTTCAGCTCTCAGCTTCATCCGCCTCATCTCCTCCTGATACTGATGTCTGATCACATCCAGCTGACGGAGGTACTCCTGTTTACACACACACACACACACACACACACACACACACACACACACACACACACACACACACACATGAGCACAGTACCTGAGTAAATGTACTCAGTTACTCTCCCCCAGGTGTCTCCTACCTGCTGTCCGTCGTGTCTTCTGTCCTGAAGTGTGTGTTGGTGTTCAGGAAGTCCCACTTCCTGTTTCCTGTTGCGTTCAGCTGTACATGGACGCAGACCCTGATGGTCGGAGAGGAAGCGTCAGAGGTCAGAGGTTGTAGGGTCAGTAGAGCTTGGCATGCTGGGAAAACACCATCAACACTCACAGTGAAAGAAGGTGTCAGTGTGATCGACAGTGTCCACACAGTGACTTTATGTTTGTCCTAATGAGCTGCTGTTAAACTGACGTCTTCCCTCCGTCTGAGCGTCAGCTGAAGCTGATCGTCCTGTTGTTTTTATATTCCTGGATTAAAAAACCTGCTTTAATCTCCAACAACACAAAGTGTTTGTATCTATTCTTCTTTTTATTCCAGAGTGATCGATTTATGCTTAAAACACGTGTGATAAGTCTGATGAAGTGTGTAGAGTCACTGTGTTCCTCATTCATCATGTAATAATAATATCAATAACACAATCAATCAATAACACTACTGATAATAAAACAATGAAAAGCTTCATCCTACCAGCTGCTTCTCTGCTCTCAGTTTGTACTGGTTGGCCTCATGTCTCCTCTGCAGGTATTCATTACGAGCTGCAGCCACACTGACACACACACACGCACACACACACACACACACACGCACACACACACACACACACACACACACACACACACACACACACACACACACACACACACACACACACTCCATTATGATAACACATCACAGATGAATCGTGTTAAAACA
Source organism: Lagodon rhomboides (assembly GCA_039737535.1). Lineage (NCBI taxonomy): Eukaryota > Metazoa > Chordata > Actinopteri > Spariformes > Sparidae > Lagodon > Lagodon rhomboides. The sequence continues at coordinate 34,093,455 of CM077790.1, read as the reverse complement.
CCAGATTAGTTTAATAAACAAGCTAAAAGAAGCATTTTATGCATTTTATTCAATAATTAATCAATTAATCAGCAAATACTCTGATAATCAATTAATCATCAGATTCTCACACGTGAAAGTTTCATAACTTCTATTTTCTTCTTCTTCTTTAACACATTTGAATCAATTCCAACTCTAGATTACTTGTTTAAATCATGTTTTATCAAACGTTTCTCAGCTGTGATGATTTTCTGTGTTTCTGTCTTCTGATAATAAACTGAATATTTGTGAGTTCTGAGCTGTTGGTCAGACGTGAAGACGTTACTTTCGAACTTAGTTATGTTTTGATTTTCACACAATTTATAGACAAAACAATCAGTAAATCATCTGCCCTGAGTGAGTCACTCACAGCTGGTGTGGTTCCACAGCAGGCCCTTCACACGGCTCCTGAGGAGCAGGAGGAGCAGGAGGAGCAGGAGGAGGAGGAGGAGCAGGAGCAGGAGGAGGAGCAGGATGAAGGACGTCCTCCTTGTTCCTCCGCTGAAAGGCGTCCAGCTGGGCGTAGTAGTGCTGGTACTGACTGATGGGCTGCTCACCATCAGACCTGCAGCAGTGACAGAGTCGTCACACCATCACTGATGATACCTGGTGAACATGCACACTCACAGGTGAAGACCCAGTCTGACTCACCTGTGGTTCTTCTGACCTGTGACGTCTCTGTCTGCAGCTCGTCCTGCTCTCTGCTGGACAGGCTGACATCACATACACATGGAGTCAGTACAACACAGATACAACAGGCCCAGAGGTGCAGTATGACGCTGTCTGAACCCTCTATATCATTTAACACAGTGACAGCAGAGTAAATGTACTTAGTTACCTTCCACCTGCACACTGTCTGTGTCTTTGACTAATGTGATTACACTTCAGTCATCAGGTCGATTGATGAGGGCAAACAGCAGCAGATATGGATCAGCAGAGTCAGTCAGAGGGTGTTAAACCCTGTTCACTCTGTATATACAGAACATGGTACCGGTGCTGCCTGTCTGATGTTACTGGATCAGTACAGACAGAACTCAGAATGTCTCAGTTCAGGTCCAACATCTTCTCTAAATGATTCATGTACAACTTATAAAATCCTCCAGCTTTACTCCGATTACCTTCTGATCTGCAGTTCATCGTGTCAGTGATTGTGTACGTGTACTCTGATTACTTTCTGACGGTATGAGTACTCTGATTACTTTCTGACGGTATGAGTACTCTGATTACTTTCTGACTGTATGAGTACTCTGATTACTTTCTGACGGTATGAGTACTCTGATTACTTTCTGACGGTATGTGTACTCTGATTACTTTCTGACGGTATGTGTACTCTGATTACTTTCTGACGGTATGAGTACTCTGATTACTTTCTGACGGTATGAGTACTCTGATTACTTTCTGACGGTATGAGTACTCTCAGCATCTCATGTTCACTGATTGTGTTAAACGTGTCTGAAGCTTTCAGACTCTGAGGATCTTTGACAACATGTTTGAATAATTGTTTTCAGTCATCAGATCAATAACAATAAATCACTTTTTATATTCAAACGTTAATATCTGCACTAGTTTTCACTGTGTTCAACCAGATGTTGATTTTGTGCAGTGTTACTGTAGTTCTGTGCAGTGTTACTGTAGTTCTGTGCAGTGTTACTGTAGTTCTGTGCAGTATTACTGTAGTTCTGTGCAGTATTCCTGGTGGATGTTATAATGGTTAGTAACACCTGACACTGGGCCGGTGTGCAGACTCTGGGGACCCTCCAGCCTGGTTTAGCAGCAGGTCTCCTCAGAGCCTCTGGTCTCTCTGCAGGTCTGGACTTCTTCTCTGTGAACAGGACAGTCTCAGGTTAGAACATCAACATGTGACTCTCCTGTCTCAGTGTCACTCTGCTCGGCCTGCTCTGGTCCTGCAGGTGCCAACGTGTGATGTGATCACAATCAGTCCGATCAGGATTCAGCTCATCTCCGTGGAAGCGATACGGTCGAGGAGAGTCGAGTTTCTGAACAGACGTGTTGGCAGGAGACGACCACCAGGAGGCGCCACAGTCCTCAACAAACACACAGCTGCTGCTTCCTGTCACATGTTCAGTTACCTGCTGCTGCTGGTTTAACTGCTGCTGCTCTGTTTCTGTGAAGCACCGTGTGGTTAAACTCCTGCTGCATGACCTGCACACACACACACACACACACACACACACACACACACACACACACACACACACACACACACACACACACACACACACACAGAAGAAACAAACACATCAATACTTCCATATATCTGATCAGTTACAGTGAATACTCTGCATCAGCTGTAGCATTCATTCTCAACACTGTCTGAACGTATCACAGAATAAACTTCTCATGATCATGTCGTATTGATCATGTAGTAGTGTTCATGGAATATTGATCTGGGACACACTGATTGTTGAGAGAACCAATCAGAGGTCTCACCTGTGTGTCCAGGTGTTTCCTGATGTGTGTCTCCAGGACAGGACGTCTGAGGACGGAGCTGACGGAGGGACGGTCCCGAGGGTTCACCTGGAAGGCACAGCGTGTTTCTGTGTGTAAATTACAACCAATAAACTGTGACCTAAAGAGTAAGGAGTACCTGTGTCTGTACACCTGCAGTGAAGCACACAGGACAGGTGTGAAGCTGGATCAATATGTTTGAAACTCAAGTCTTTGGATTTGAGGACACAGCATGACACTGGTTTCATTGTTACCTCTGAGACGTAGTGCAGGAAAAGTACTGAACAGCCTTGAGCTGAATTATTTACAGATATTTTTCTAATTATTCAATAGACTGATAATAATTTGACGAATAACAGACTCATCCATAACATGTAGAGCGTGTGAGCTATAACATGTAGAGCGTGTGAGCTATAACATGTAGAGCGTGTGAGATATAACATCTGATCTCTGGCACCGCTGGGAGGCCTTTAAGAGCTCTGGGTAGCTCCACCCACTGCTGCAGTGCCACCTGCCTCCACCTTTGCTCTTCTTTGTCATCCATGGTTTGTCATTTTTTTGTGCAATAACTGTTACTTTGGCTGCACTGATTGTTGTTTGAGCCGGGCTCGTAACATCTGTTGTTTAACACACTAACCTGCTGTTTATGGATTCATGGTACATTCACTTCATAATATTCACACAAACTCAATACAAATAAATTAAAATGAATAAAATGTTTCTGACCTTGAAGAGCTGTGACAGCAGCAGACGGAGCTCGTAGGAGTAGCGGGTGGAGACGGGGCTGTAGCGCCCCCTGCAGATCTTACTGACCAGCTGCCGCAGACTGCTGCCCTCAAACTGCAGGGGAGGACAGTTGGAGACAGGTGAGGACAGGCAGACAGGTGAGGACAGGCAGACAGGTGAGGACAGTTGGAGACAGGTGAGGACAGGCAGACAGGTGAGGACAGGCAGACAGGTGAGGACAGTTGGAGACAGGTGAGGACAGGCAGACAGGTGAGGACAGGCAGACAGGTGAGGACAGGCAGACAGGTGAGGACAGGCAGACAGGTGAGGACAGGCAGACAGGTGAGGACAGTTGGAGACAGGTGAGGACAGGCAGACAGGTGAGGACAGGCAGACAGGTGAGGACAGTTGGAGACAGGTGAGGACAGGCAGACAGGTGAGGACAGGCAGACAGGTGATCAATCAACAGATATGTAGATCATCAGTTCATCATGCAGTTACTTTTCAATCAGAGGTGAAACTTTCCTCATGTTTGGATTCACGATCAGTATTCTGACCCCAGAATCAGGAAGTGTTTCACTGTTCTCACATTCAGTCGTTCGCTCGTTCATTGTGCTGAAAATAATCTGGGTGTTAGCATTAGCTGGGTGTTAGCATTAGCTGAGTGTCAACAGGGCTTGTATGTGTGTGTGTGTGTGTGTGTGTGTGTGTGTGTGTGTGTGTGTGTGTGTGTGTGTGTGTGTGTGTGTGTGTGTGTGTGTGTGTGTGTGTGTGTGTGTGTGTGTGTGTGTGTGAAGCTGTGGGTGTGGTGCAGCTCACTGGATGCCTCAGGGTGCAGAGTTCATACAGGACGCAGCCCAGAGACCAGATATCCCTGCAGAGAGGACACACACACACACACACACACACTGACATTAGTACATGTCTTGCTGATGTCAGTGTGGATGCTGTGATCAGGATCAGGGAGTGTGTCTGTGTAATGAGGAACATGTTGTGTCTTCTTGTTGGAACAGGAAGCTGGGCGCGGCGAGGCTCCTCCCCCTCAGCTCAACTCTCACAGCACAAACAAAGACATGATGTCAGACTGCAGAGCAGCTTCACCCTCACAAGAAAAAGGTTCACTTCTGCAGGAAAACAAAAGCTCTGGCCTCTGATTCCTGGCTGGAAATCAACTGTGTGTGTGTGTGTGTGTGTGTGTGTGTGTGTGTGTGTGTGTGTGTGTGTGTGTGTGTGTGTGTGTGTGTGTGCGCGCATGTCAAAGAGAAAGAGGAAGAGACTTTGACCTCAGTGTATGAAAACAAGAGAACAGAGCAGTGATCTGTTCGGTCACACACAGAGTCAGACTGGTGATGTGGTTGCTGTAGTGTGTGTGTGTGTGTGTGTGTGTGTGTGTGTGTGTGTGTGTGTGTGTGTGTGTGATGACACAACTCAGACAGGATCAATACCTTATCTGTGTCTCTTCAGTCACTACAGACAGAGGTTTGATCAATAAGGTCCATGAGGCTTCAGCACTTTATGAACCAGGCAACATTCTCACTGGACTCGACGCCATCTTTAGTTTCACTGTCGAGTTCTTCTTGTGATCTATGGCCTGGGATGCTATCAGAGTTTAAGCTAACGTTAGCAGCTCCGTCCTGAAGCTCACTGTATTTGTCAAAGTTTCCAGCGAACGTTACAGAGTTTTATTACTTTTCTTTCATCATGTTAAAAGACAAACTGAAATGTTTCCTTGTTATACTTGTCACATGGGACTCTCCGTGTCTCCATGTCCCAGCTGTGTGAGATATACTGAGATTCATCACAGCCTGCAGGCGACTCAAAGTATCCAACAACACATTGTGTAAAAGCAGCGCACAACTGCTGGTCACTAACCAGCCTCTCCATCCCAGCGGTCAGGGCGCTGAGAGGACTCTGTGGAGGACACAACACATCTGGTCTCCACAGGGCATCAACTGAGGCTGGTGTTGGTGCTGTTTCCACAGTGTGTGAGGACGAGTGTGATGCGTTACAGCTGGTTCTGGCCCAGATGGGTGTGAGTGTAATAAGCATCAGAATGTTAATCAGTCAGAATTAATCTGTTTTGTTTCTGTGGTTGATTTTCAAAAGGAGCCTCCCTGAACTGAGCACAAGAGGCCGACTCCACCCAGCTGGAGCTGCAGGCTGACAAACAGCAGACACCACCAACACTGTGGATCATTTACATATGAAGCTGTACCTCAGTGTTTGTCTGCTGTTTGTGCTCGAGGCTCACCTGAATGCAGATCCATGTAAAACAGGTGTGATCTGATCACTCTGTGAGCGGTTCTCTCTGTCTACTAATGCTGACAACATTTAACAAACATACTGAGGCTCCTTTTAAACGGAGCTGTTAGAATCCGCCTCATGTTGTGCTTCATGTTGTGCTTCGTGTTGTGCTTCGTGTTGTTGGTTCATGTTGTGGTTCATGTTGTGGTTCATGTTGTGGTTCATGTTGTGGTTCATGTTGTGGTTCGTGTTGTTGGTTCATGTTGTGGTTCATGTTGTTGGTTCATGTTGTGGTTCATGTTGTTGGTTCATGTTGTGGTTCGTGTTGTTGGTTCATGTTGTTGGTTCATGTTGTGGTTCATGTTGTGGTTCGTGTTGTGGTTCGTGTTGTGGTTCGTGTTGTGGTTCATGTTGTGGTTCATGTTGTTGGTTCATGTTGTGGTTCATGTTGTGGTTCGTGTTGTGGTTCATGTTGTGGTTCCTGTTGTGGTTCGTGTTGTTGGTTCATGTTGTGGTTCGTGTTGTTGGTTCATGTTGTGGTTCATGTTGTGGTTCAGTGTTGTTGGTTCATGTTGTGGTTCATGTTGTTGGTTCATGTTGTGGTTCATGTTGTTGGTTCATGTTGTTGGTTCATGTTGTGGTTCATGTTGTGGTTCATGTTGTGGTTCGTGTTGTTGGTTCATGTTGTGGTTCATGTTGTTGGTTCATGTTGTGGTTCATGTTGTGGTTCGTGTTGTGGTTCATGTTGTGGTTCCTGTTGTGGTTCGTGTTGTTGGTTCATGTTGTGGTTCGTGTTGTTGGTTCATGTTGTGGTTCATGTTGTGTTCGTGTTGTGGTTCATGTTGTGGTTCATGTTGTTCGTGTTGTGGTTCGTGTTGTGGTTCATGTTGTGGTTCGTGTTGTGGTTCATGTTGTTGGTTCATGTTGTGGTTCATGTTGTTGGTTCATGTTGTGGTTCGTGTTGTTGGTTCATGTTGTGGTTCGTGTTGTTGGTTCATGTTGTGGTTCGTGTTGTGGTTCGTGTTGTGGTTCGTGTTGTGGTTCATGTTGTGGTTCATGTTGTTGGTTCATGTTGTGGTTCATGTTGTGGTTCGTGTTGTGGTTCATGTTGTGGTTCCTGTTGTGGTTCATGTTGTTGGTTCATGTTGTGGTTCATGTTGTTGGTTCATGTTGTGGTTCATGTTGTGGTTCGTGTTGTGGTTCGTGTTGTGGTTCATGTTGTGGTTCATGTTGTTGGTTCATGTTGTGGTTCGTGTTGTGGTTCGTGTTGTGGTTCATGTTGTGGTTCATGTTGTGGTTCATGTTGTGGTTCATGTTGTGGTTCGTGTTGTGGTTCATGTTGTGGTTCATGTTGTTGGTTCATGTTGTGGTTCATGTTGTGGGTTCATGTTGTGGGTTCATGTTGTTGTGGTTCATGTTGTTGGTTCATGTTGTGGGTTCATGTTGTGGTTCATGTTGTTGGTTCATGTTGTGGTTCATGTTGTTGGTTCATGTTGTGGTTCATGTTGTGGTTCATGTTGTGGTTCATGTTGTTGTGGTTCATGTTGTTGGTTCATGTTGTGGTTCATGTTGTTGGTTCATGTTGTGGTTCATGTTGTTGGTTCATGTTGTTGGTTCATGTTGTGGTTCATGTTGTGGTTCGTGTTGTGGTTCATGTTGTTGGTTCATGTTGTTGGTTCATGTTGTTGGTTCATGTTGTTGGTTCATGTTGTGGGTTCATGTTGTTGGTTCATGTTGTGGTTCATGTTGTGGTTCATGTTGTGTTCGTGTTGTGGTTCATGTTGTGGTTCGTGTTGTGGTTCATGTTGTGGTTCATGTTGTTGGTTCATGTTGTTGGTTCATGTTGTTGGTTCATGTTGTGGTTCGTGTTGTGGTTCATGTTGTGGTTCCTGTTGTGGTTCGTGTTGTGGTTCATGTTGTGGTTCGTGTTGTGGTTCGTGTTGTGGTTCATGTTGTGGTTCCTGTTGTGGTTCGTGTTGTGGTTCATGTTGTGGTTCATGTTGTGGTTCGTGTTGTTGGTTCGTGTTGTTGGTTCATGTTGTGGTTCATGTTGTGGTTCATGTTGTGGTTCGTGTTGTTGGTTCGTGTTGTTGGTTCATGTTGTGGTTCATGTTGTGGTTCATGTTGTGGTTCGTGTTGTTGGTTCGTGTTGTTGGTTCAGGTTGTGGTTCATGTTGTGGTTCCTGTTGTGGTTCGTGTTGTGGTTCATGTTGTGGTTCATGTTGTTGGTTCATGTTGTGGTTCGTGTTGTTGGTTCAGGTTGTGGTTCATGTTGTGGTTCATGTTGTGGTTCATGTTGTGGTTCATGTTGTGGTTCGTGTTGTGGTTCATGTTGTGGTTCATGTTGTTGGTTCATGTTGTGGTTCATGTTGTTGGTTCATGTTGTGGTTCATGTTGTGGTTCATGTTGTGGTTCGTGTTGTGGTTCATGTTGTGGTTCATGTTGTTGGTTCATGTTGTGGTTCATGTTGTTGGTTCATGTTGTGGTTCATGTTGTGGTTCATGTTGTGGTTCATGTTGTGTTCATGTTGTGGTTCATGTTGTGGTTCATGTTGTTGGTTCATGTTGTGGTTCATGTTGTGGTTCGTGTTGTGGTTCGTGTTGTGGTTCATGTTGTGGTTCATGTTGTTGGTTCATGTTGTGGTTCATGTTGTTGGTTCATGTTGTGGTTCATGTTGTGGTTCATGTTGTGGTTCATGTTGTGTTCGTGTTGTTGGTTCATGTTGTGGTTCATGTTGTGGTTCGTGTTGTGGTTCATGTTGTGGTTCATGTTGTGGTTCGTGTTGTGGTTCATGTTGTGGTTCATGTTGTTGGTTCATGTTGTGGTTCATGTTGTTGGTTCATGTTGTGGTTCATGTTGTGGTTCATGTTGTGGTTCGTGTTGTGGTTCATGTTGTGGTTCATGTTGTTGGTTCATGTTGTGGTTCATGTTGTGGTTCATGTTGTGGTTCATGTTGTGGTTCATGTTGTGGTTCATGTTGTGGTTCATGTTGTTGGTTCATGTTGTTGGTTCATGTTGTGGTTCATGTTGTTGGTTCATGTTGTGGTTCAGGTTGTGGTTCATGTTGTGGTTCATGTTGTGGTTCATGTTGTGGTTCATGTTGTGGTTCGTGTTGTGGTTCATGTTGTGGTTCATGTTGTTGGTTCATGTTGTGGTTCATGTTGTTGGTTCATGTTGTGGTTCATGTTGTGGTTCCTGTTGTGGTTCATGTTGTGGTTCATGTTGTGGTTCCTGTTGTGGTTCGTGTTGTGGTTCATGTTGTGGTTCAGGTTGTGGTTCATGTTGTTGGTTCGTGTTGTGGTTCGTGTTGTTGGTTCAGGTTGTGGTTCATGTTGTGGTTCATGTTGTGGTTCATGTTGTGGTTCATGTTGTGGTTCATGTTGTGGTTCATGTTGTGGTTCATGTTGTTGGTTCATGTTGTGGTTCGTGTTGTTGGTTCATGTTGTTGGTTCATGTTGTTGGTTCATGTTGTGGTTCATGTTGTTGGTTCATGTTGTGGTTCATGTTGTGGTTCATGTTGTGGTTCGTGTTGTGGTTCATGTTGTGGTTCATGTTGTTGGTTCATGTTGTGGTTCATGTTGTTGGTTCATGTTGTGGTTCATGTTGTGGTTCATGTTGTGGTTCATGTTGTGGTTCATGTTGTGGTTCATGTTGTGGTTCATGTTGTTGGTTCATGTTGTGGTTCATGTTGTGGTTCATGTTGTGGTTCGTGTTGTGGTTCGTGTTGTGGTTCATGTTGTTGGTTCATGTTGTGGTTCATGTTGTTGGTTCATGTTGTGGTTCATGTTGTGGTTCATGTTGTGGTTCATGTTGTGGTTCGTGTTGTTGGTTCAGGTTGTGGTTCATGTTGTGGTTCATGTTGTGGTTCATGTTGTGGTTCGTGTTGTGGTTCATGTTGTGGTTCATGTTGTTGGTTCATGTTGTGGTTCATGTTGTTGGTTCATGTTGTGGTTCATGTTGTGGTTCATGTTGTGGTTCATGTTGTGGTTCATGTTGTGGTTCATGTTGTGGTTCATGTTGTGGTTCATGTTGTGGTTCATGTTGTGGTTCATGTTGTGGTTCATGTTGTGGTTCATGTTGTTGGTTCATGTTGTGGTTCATGTTGTTGGTTCATGTTGTGGTTCATGTTGTGGTTCATGTTGTTGGTTCATGTTGTGGTTCATGTTGTTGGTTCATGTTGTGGTTCATGTTGTGGTTCATGTTGTGGTTCATGTTGTTGGTTCATGTTGTGGTTCATGTTGTGGTTCATGTTGTGGTTCATGTTGTTGGTTCATGTTGTGGTTCATGTTGTTGGTTCATGTTGTGGTTCGTGTTGTGGTTCATGTTGTGGTTCATGTTGTGGTTCATGTTGTGGTTCATGTTGTGGTTCGTGTTGTGGTTCATGTTGTTGGTTCATGTTGTTGGTTCATGTTGTTGGTTCATGTTGTTGGTTCATGTTGTGGGTTCATGTTGTTGGTTCATGTTGTGGTTCATGTTGTGGTTCATGTTGTGGTTCGTGTTGTGGTTCATGTTGTGGTTCGTGTTGTGGTTCATGTTGTGGTTCATGTTGTTGGTTCATGTTGTGGTTCATGTTGTTGGTTCATGTTGTTGGTTCATGTTGTTGGTTCATGTTGTGGTTCGTGTTGTGGTTCATGTTGTGGTTCATGTTGTGGTTCATGTTGTGGTTCATGTTGTGGTTCATGTTGTGGTTCGTGTTGTGGTTCATGTTGTGGTTCGTGTTGTGGTTCATGTTGTGGTTCATGTTGTGGTTCATGTTGTGGTTCATGTTGTGGTTCATGTTGTGGTTCGTGTTGTGGTTCATGTTGTTGGTTCATGTTGTGGTTCATGTTGTGGTTCATGTTGTTGGTTCATGTTGTGGTTCATGTTGTGGTTCATGTTGTGGTTCATGTTGTGGTTCATGTTGTGGTTCATGTTGTGGTTCGTGTTGTGGTTCATGTTGTTGGTTCATGTTGTGGTTCGTGTTGTGGTTCGTGTTGTGGTTCATGTTGTGGTTCATGTTGTGGTTCATGTTGTGTTCATGTTGTGGTTCATGTTGTGGTTCATGTTGTTGGTTCGTGTTGTTGGTTCATGTTGTTGGTTCATGTTGTGGTTCATGTTGTGGTTCATGTTGTTGGTTCATGTTGTGGTTCATGTTGTGGTTCATGTTGTGGTTCATGTTGTGGTTCATGTTGTGTTGGTACAGACTGACGTCATACGTACGTCTTGTTGTTGTAGGGTCGGCTCTCGCAGATCTCTGGAGACAGGTAGTACGGCGTCCCCACACAGGTCCTGGCCAGCTCCATGGTGCTGCACACACATCACACTCAGGCTTCTCACATTTAAAACCTCAAATACACTTTAAATATATTGTTCAGTAGATTCTGTGTCATTTCAACAAACTGAGGCTGCTGATATGATAAAAATCATCCTGCGATTATTCTGACAGATATGAATCATGATTAGTGGAGATGATGATCCTGATGATGTGACATCTGCTGGAATCTGAACATGTGTGATCTGCATGTCAGGACGTCTCTGCAGCTCCACACAACTTCACTATGATGTTTGTTAGTTTTCCTTCAGAACATTACAGCTGCTGACAGTTTGATGATACTGATATTAACTGTGCAGCTCCAGCAGACACATGTCAGAGACAGAGCTTCCATTCATCGTGTCAACTCATAACTGTACTTAAGAACAGTACGTGAGTAAATGTACGTAGTCACTTTCCACCACTGCTTATCTTCTCACGTTATCCAGCACGACGCAGTAGAAATACACACACGCAGTAGAAATACACACACGCAGTATTTCCAGCACACAGATGAGCTGAGTGTGTTTACATGTCCTGGTCGAATGTGAGTGGAATGATAATGACTTGTTTGGAGCTCGTCCATGTGTTACACAGACCCAGTGATAACAGCTGCACTGTGTGAGTGTGTGTGTGTGTGTGTGTGTGTGTGTGTGTGTGTGTGTGTGTGAAGATGACACTGACTTACTTATTCAACATTCTTGCGATTCCAAAGTCTCCCAGCTTCACTTTCATCCCTCCGCTGGTGAGGAAGATATTCTACACCAGAGAGACAGAAACACTCACTGAGTGTGTGTGTGTGTGTGTGTGTGTGTGTGTGTGTGTGTGTGTGTGTGTGTGTGTGTGTGTGTGTACAGATATGATTGATGACAGTCAGTGTTGGTAGTGAACAGAGACTCAGTTATTGTGGGAGTTGGCTCACAGTGAGCTCTTTGTTGGGAGCTGATCTGAGAACAGTCCATCCTGCACTCTGATGGTGACGCTCGTTAATTACAGTTTAACTTCAGGCTCTGTGGACGATGTTGTTTACAACTGCAACAAGGAGTGTGTGTACATTCTGCGGGTTACATAGCTCAGTTAGAGAGATCAGCAAACTCTGTGGATAAAAACCACACGTGTAAAAAGCTGCGATGGGCTCGATGCTCCTTTAATAAATATGAACCTTTACTGATACAGAACATCACTTACAAACAACACAAGGTGACGGGCCGCACCAGAACTGTTTCTCTTAAAACCCAGCTGTGAAGCCATCCAGAGATCTGTGTTTGTTACGGATCACTGCTGCGGTCAGGTTGATAAACAGGAGAGAAGATAAATCACCTTTTTAATTCCAACAGTTAAAAAGTAACCGTCAGTAAACGGCTCCGGATCAGAACAGAATCTGCTGAACTCCAGGTGTTTATTCCTCCAGAACTCTGGTTCTGCACCGGCCCTCCACACACAACACTCAGCTGGACATTACATGTTGTGTGTTTCAATAAGGAAATGTTTGATGATCAGCTGATCAGTTTGTGTGTAAAAATGTTTCCCGCTTCTTCAATGAGAGGATTTGCTGTTTTTCTCTGTTTTATATTATTGCCAGTTAATTATTTGTGGTTTTGGACTGTTGTCTGAGATTAAACGGCTGGAAGTTGTCTTTCCTGAGCATTTCTCAGAATGTTCTGACCTTTAATAACCTGAATAACTGATCCATTAATCATTAAAGTATTTAACAGATTCACTCTGAAAGTCAGTGTGAGTTGCAGCAGTCGTACCTGAGCTTTGATGTCTCTGTGCAGGATCTTCCTGTCGTGGATGTGTTTGAGGCCCAAACAGACCTGAACGAACCAGCCGACGATCTGAAGGACACACATTTATAACAGTGTGTGTGTGCCAGTCGTGTGTGTGTGTGTGTGTGTGTGTGTGTGTGTGTGTGTGTGTGTACCTGCTCCTCAGTGAAGGGGACTCCTCTCTGCAGGTTGATCTTCTTCATCAGATCTCCTCCGTCACAGTACTCCATCACTATATACAGGCTTCCCCTCTCTGTACACACATGCAGTAACAGTACACACTCAGTACACACATGCAGTAACAGTACACACTCTGTACACACATGCAGTAACAGTACACACTCAGTACACACATGCAGTACCAGTACACACTCGGTACACACATGCAGTACCAGTACACACTCTGTACACACATGCAGTACCAGTACACACTCTGTACACACATGCAGTACCAGTACACACTCTGTACACACATGCAGTACCAGTACACACTCTGTACACACGTGCAGTACCAGTACACACTCTGTACACACATGCAGTAGCAGTACACACTCTGTACACACATGCAGTACCAGTACACACTCGGTACACACATGCAGTACCAGTACACACTCAGTACACACATGCAGTACCAGTACACACGCTCACCCTGGAACGAGGTGATGAAGGTGACGATGTTGGGGTGTCTCATCTTGGACAGCAGCGTCACTTCTTTCTTGGACGCCTCTTTTTCCCGCACCGACATCTGAGCAGTGAACGCACCATCAGTCCAACACACGCCAACACGCCAGTTAGCTTAGCTTAGCATAAAGACTGGAAACAGCTAGCCTGACAGCAGTCAGTGCACCAGGGGGACAAATGATGACGTGTTCACGCTGCTGTCTTACCTGTCTCAGGTTGACCTGTTTGACCACACACTGCCTGTCTCCACCCGACCCTTTCTCCTGAACCAGGAAGGCTTTACCGAACGCTCCCTCTCCAATCTGACGGATGAGCCCATAGTTGTTCATGTCGCCTAGAAGACAGGAAAGACATGGACACGTTTTAAAAAGAAAAATAATTGAACAGTTAAAGTATAAAAAGGCCGTAAAACCAAATAAAACAGGCGTGACTCACTCAAACGATATGTGAAGGGTCACGTGACCTGACTATATATTGGACATAATGACAAAAATGCAGATTTTTGATTAAAATGATTAAATAACAGAAAAAGCACTTAAATCCAGTACAACGACTTGTGTCTCATTCAACCAGTACAGGAAGACATTACCTGGAAGCTGCTGAACAATGATCCATTATTATTATTATTATTATTATTATTATTATTATTATTATTATTTATGAACCTGTGGTTAATCAGTACAGATACTGTGCTGGCAGACAGACTCCCACTGTAACCGTGTGTACGGTAGTTTGACATTATTCGGAAGGAGCCCGTTGCCATGGAGACAGATACACAGGCGACTAGCTGTCATGTTAGCATGCTAACATAAGTTCAGTTTGAAGATAAAAAGCCGTTTAAAGCCGTTTTCAGCGTCAGAGGAAAGACTCTTACCTTTTATAAAGCTGTCGTGTTGTCAGAAGTTGAAGCTACATCGCGAAACAAAGCGAAGAAACAAGTTTAAACTGGTTAAAAGACGACAAGAGTCTGAATCCTGTCACAAACCTGACTGCCGAGGACAGCACGCGCGAAGAGAAACCACAGGGCATGCTGGGAGTTGTAGTCGTGTCGGTTTTTTTCTCGGCTGAGTTCGATCAAACTGATCTTTAATCAGCTCATTGATCCGGTAAACAACAGTCAGACTGATCATGACAGCAGACTTCCGGCAGCTGCTCCGCACGTTACATCACGTGACTTATACTTTATGTGGGGGCCTCTCATTTTGACTACAATTATTTTAATAAATGATCAGAAACGATTTAATATCAAAATGACAAATCATTACATGATAATATATCATATCACTATTACATGACATTATATACATGTATCTGCTCTAATCCATCAGGTGACTGTCACATCCATCTGCTCTGTATCTTTATTTATCTTTATTTATGAAAATAAGTATTACAGACCACCTACTCAACTCAGCCTGTGTGTGTGTGTGTGTGTGTGTGTGTGTGTGTGTGTGTGTGTGTGTGTGCAGGCGTCTCTCACCTGTCCCGTCTGTAATCGGAGCCTCATGAGGATTCACTGAGTGTAAAGACAAGATGTTTATTTAAATGGTGAGAAATGCAGCAGAAGTTTGGTGCTCATGTTACTGTGGTCAGACTTCAGACATCACACCCCACCATGATATGTCAGGCAGCCAGAGTGTGTGTGTGTGTGTGTGTGTGTGTGTGTGTGTGTGTGTGTGTGTGTGTGTGTGTGTGACTATATCTGACACTGATGCATATTTACATTTACATCTCAGGATGAAGTTTTCAGATCTGTTACTGAAAGACAGATGTCACACTAAAACACTTTGTCCTGTATCTGAATGGTATTAAAATAGAAGCACAGAAGTATAATCAATAAAATGTACTTCAAGTATCAGGAACAGAATTAAATATCATGCAGTAAAAATGCCTCTGAATGTTCTGTTACCATGCAGTTTATTTTTTAATCATCTTAACTTCAATATGCAGCATTTTACTGTCGGAGGAGAAGGAAGAGTCTCTGTATCAGCAGTTTAATCTCTAACAATACACCGTGTGACAGTTTCATCTGACGTTATACGTTAAATCTTAACATAGTAACTAGTAAACAAACATTTAAAATGATATTAGTAAATAATATTTTAGAAATGGTTAAATATAAAAATGAGTATGATATTAAGATATATAAGACAAAAACACTCAAGGAAACTAAAAGTATGCTACATAAAAATTGTAATTTGGTTTCAAAAGTGTAAAGTATCATATTTTTTAACATGTTTGGGATTCAACTCTGGATTGAAATCTTCATCTGTGAAGGAACTCCAGCTGTCAGACACTGTAAATGTAATGAGGTGGAATATTGAAGTAGTTAAGTACCTAAACACAGCTCATAAACAGAGTTGTTCAGTGATCTCAGAGAACAGGGTGTGTACAGAGCAGACGATGTGACGCTTCAGTTAGAATACGACCAGCGTGCTGATGATCCGTCAAGGTGACTCTCCTGTTAAACACCTGGCTCATTTCCCATGATCCTCCTGTGCGAGGCCCCTCTGATTAGAGCTTTAATCAAGGACACATTTCCACTGTGATCAGATGACAGCAGGCTGAGCTGTGACAGCTGATCACTGTCAGTCTGAGGTCACCACAGTCACATGATACACACCAGCACCGGTCGGCTGTGGACAGACTACACACACTGTGTGCTAATCAGATCTCAAGTAAAAGTACCATGACAACAATGTAAAAATACTCTATTACAAGTATAAGTACAGCAAAACAATCAATGTATCAATGCAGCAAATGATCAGCAGGTGGATCCAGGATGTTCAGACTGACTCAGATGAGTCACCGTCATCTGATGACATCAGAGAGAAGGTCAATTATTTTATTGCCCTTATGAAACATTTATCAGGAGAAGACGAGCTCTGTTATCTCCAAATAAGGGCAGTAACTGGACCAACAGCTGCTCTCGGCTGTATCGCTCCAGTGTAAAGTAACGTAAGGATCCAGTTTAATCTATAAATGTGTTTATTCTTGAAACTAAACTAGTATGTGTTTACATAAAATCTAAATGTGCAAAGTAGCTGAAGCTGCCAGATAATGTTGGTGAAGTAAAAAGTACAATGTCTGAGATGTAGAAGAGAATACTGGAACACACAAGCAGCTGTGACAGACCTGAAGTCCAGCAGCTGAGTCAATGTGCTCTGTTACTTTGCACCACTGGAACCAAAGCGACTTCAGTAGCTTTTATTCACAGCTGATTTAATCTAAACATCATAAAAAACTCAGATTAGATTCACTGGTGTTGAACAGACAGGAGCTGCTCCTTTCTGTTCATTTGTCGGATGACTGTGTCGCAGCTCAGCAGCCACGGTGAAGGCTTCAGTTTGAAAAGGGCGGAGGCTCGTTAGCTCAGGTGTTAGCTCAGGTGTTAGCTCAGGTGTTAGAGCAGGCTGTGACCTCACAGCAGCTCAGGGCTCCAGTCTCTCAGCCCCCCTCCTGTCCCTCCTGATGTCCCATCAATAAAAAGCCATACATTTACATGCTAATGTCACCCATCTTAGTTTAGCGTGTTAGCACGCTAACATGAGCTAATAATCAGTAAACAGCTGAGGCTGATGATGTCATCAGTGTTGGACACATTAACATGTTGACCTGATGATGGCGCTAGTCGGGTCACTAACGTCTGCAGGATTCATCTGGTGGGACCATGACTGAGTCGATCCACAGTGTCAGACTGGAGCTACACGGCTAACGTTGCTAAGTGCTGTTTTCTTCAGGACGACGTGTGGAGTTAATGAACATGTCTGACACAGTGTTGTTTTCTGTTTGTTTATTGTGTTGGTCTGGTCATATCTTCAAAGAGATTATATACACAAATTAGTACAAGAAGAAGAATTATCCAAAAATGACACATTCAAAGACCCTCGAGGAAAAGACGTTAGGATGAGAGTGCGGTCCGGTGAGCTCTGCTCGGTTTGTCTTTGTGTCCAACTTGTCTTAAAGCTAATGGAGAGCAGCTGCCGTCCACACTCGTATCTTAAGGTCGTGTTCAGTTCAGAAACATCAGGCGCAGTGTTATTAAGCTACAGCAGACACAATACAAAACAACAAGTCTCCCTGGACTGATGAGTTTAAAGTGGTACAAAAGTCTTTCTCCTGAAATCTGAGAGTAAGGCAAACTACATCTTCCCTTGTCTAAGAAAATAAATGCTCAGGCTATAGTTGCAGTTATTACTTTGATTAAAATAATTTACTTTAAGCTAATTACTTATGAAAAGATTCCAAGAAAACCCCGAACAGAAAAGTGGAAAAATACACAGACTTTCTTTATTTCACAATCACCGAATATTCAGCGAACAGCTTCACATTTCACTCGTCTCACTCACTCAAACGACCTGAAGTAAAGGACAGGAAACAGACAGGTGAGGGTTAACAACACACGTCTCACTGTAGCCAGTGACTTTAAGAGCAGCTGAGAGGACGACGTCTCCTAAGGCTCACAGATCAGAGTCTCCACCACCACCCTGCTGCCGAAGTGACGGATCTTGTGGCAGTTCAGAGCTTCACGCTTCTGCATACCTGCAGGACGACAGGAGGGACAGCAGAGACATCAGAGGGACATCAGAGAGACATCAGAGGGACAGCAGAGACATCAGAGAGACATCAGAGACAGCAGAGACAGCAGAGAGACAGCAGAGACATCAGAGAGACAGCAGAGAGACAGCAGAGAGACAGCAGAGACATCAGAGAGACAGCAGAGAGACAGCAGAGAGACAGCAGAGACATCAGAGAGACATCAGAGACAGCAGAGAGACATCAGAGACATCAGAGAGACAGCAGAGGGACAGCAGAGACATCAGAGAGACAGCAGAGACATCAGAGGGACAGCAGAGACATCAGAGACATCAGAGACATCAGAGAGACAGCAGAGACATCAGAGAGACATCAGAGACAGCAGAGAGACAGCAGAGACATCAGAGAGACAGCAGAGACATCAGAGACAGCAGAGAGACAGCAGAGACATCAGAGACATCAGAGACAGCAGAGAGACAGCAGAGACATCAGAGAGACATCAGAGAGACAGCAGAGACATCAGAGACATCAGAGAGACAGCAGAGACATCAGAGACAGCAGAGAGACAGCAGAGACATCAGAGACAGCAGAGAGACATCAGAGACATCAGAGACAGCAGAGAGACAGCAGAGACATCAGAGGGACAGCAGAGAGACAGCAGAGACATCAGAGACATCAGAGAGACAGCAGAGACATCAGAGACAGCAGAGAGACAGCAGAGACATCAGAGACAGCAGAGAGACAGCAGAGACATCAGAGGGACAGCAGAGAGACAGCAGAGACATCAGAGAGACATCAGAGAGACAGCAGAGAGACAGCAGAGACATCAGAGGGACAGCAGAGACATCAGAGGGACAGCACTTTATAAACTGATCGGATCACTGAGGACAGGTGTTAGTACAGGTGTGAACAGGGTTTTGAGTTCCTGTTCAGTCTGAGCTGCCTCACAAACACACTCTGATCAGCTGTTTGTGCTCATCACACTCAGACGGTTTATTTTGCCGCCTCGTCTGAACCCAGCTCACATGGCCGTCATGTTAATGATGTTAATGATGTAAATAAAGGCTTGTGAGCGTACCCAGGATCCGGTCTCTGCGCTGCAGCTTGTAGGTGTCTTTGCCGCGGCACAGGTTGAAGATGAAGTATCCCAGCTGGTCCACCTCCTCCAGGCGCTCAGTCACGATCATCTCCTCGTGGACCAGGTAGGACTGAGGCAGGTACGTGCCGGCCTGGAGAGAGAGAGCAACACGTCAGGCATCAGGTAGTAAGACTGCTGTGACAGAGCCGTGACGCAGCCGTGACGGAGCCGTGACAGAGCCGTGACGCAGCCGTGACGGAGCCGTGACGGAGCCGTGACGCAGCCGTGACAGAGCCGTGACAGAGCCGTGACGGAGCCGTGACGCAGCCGTGACGGAGCCGTGACGCAGCCGTGACACAGCCGTGACAGAGCCGTGACGCAGCCGTGACACAGCCGTGACGGAGCCGTGACGGAGCCGTGACGCAGCTGTGACACAGCCGTGACACAGCCGTGACAGAGCCGTGACGCAGCCGTGACACAGCCGTGACAGAGCCGTGACGCAGCCGTGACACAGCCGTGACAGAGCCGTGACGCAGCCGTGACACAGCCGTGACGGAGCCGTGACGCAGCCGTGACGGAGCCGTGACGGAGCCGTGACGCAGCCGTGACAGAGCCGTGACGCAGCCGTGACAGAGCCGTGACGCAGCCGTGACACAGCCGTGACGCAGCCGCGACGGAGCCGTGACGCAGCCGTGACGCAGCCGTGACGCAGCCGTGACGGAGCCGTGACGGAGCCGTGACGGAGCCGTGACGGAGCCGTGACGCAGCTGTGACGGAGCCGTGACGCAGCCGTGACGCAGCCGTGATGGAGCCGTGACGCAGCCGTGACGCAGCCAAGACGGAGCCGTGATGGAGCCGTGACGCAGCCGTGACGCAGCCAAGACGGAGCCGTGACGCAGCCGTGACGCAGCTGTGACGCAGCCGTGACGGAGCCGTGACGGAGTTGTGACGGAGCCGTGACGCAGCTGTGACGGAGCCGTGACGGAGTCGTGACGCAGCCGTGATGGAGCCGTGACGCAGCGACACGTACCTGGTGGAACCGAGGGGTGATAGTTTGAACTAACTTCTTGTTTTAATTTGTTTTTTGTTCCTAATTGTCTTACTGTGGTTTTATTAAGATCATTTATGATGATTTATGTTCTGAATCTTTATTGACAAATCAGTTCTGAAGTAAAACATCTGTGTTCAGTTTCTCGTCACCACAGACGCCCGTCGCCTGTAAACTGACACCAGCGCCGTTTTCGGATTCATCCCAACATCTGCGAGAAGCAGTTAAACCAGCGAGCGGTTCTGATGACGCCTGCTGTCTCAAAGCAGCAGTGAACCAAAGCCAGTGTATCTGAAGTGTGGTCCTATTAATCCATAAAGACTCAATGAACTTCCTGTGAAGTTGTCCGGAGAGAATGGAACATGAATCCCAGAGGTGGTGTTACCTTGACGTTGACGAGCAGCTCCAGGAAGTCTCTTGGAGGCATGACGATGGAGGTGTTGAGCGGGATGACGTAGCACTTGTTCAGACTCAGGTCCAGGTAGGCTGTCAGCTTCTGAGACACCACAGAGACACAAAGCACTTCAACTTTGTCCTTATGAAAAATACAAATGTCTTGAATTCAGCAGGGTCTTTATTCTGTTGTACTGAGACCTCCTGCCTCATCTTCACCAGGTACTCTGCTGTTTAACCTCCCATGAAGAGCTGCAGCACATTTCACATTAAAAGTCTTTAATTCTGCCTGTTACTGGTATGCTTTTAATGTGGAGAGTCTACAGGAAGTGATGAGTGTCACTGGCAGCTGTCACACAGATCCTCTGATCTCCTCTTATTAACATTTAGATCACAATATATCTATTGATCCTCAGCTCATTATTGATTCAGACAGGAAACAGCTGAGCGCCTGTGATGTCAGTCGGGGGCGGAGCTTGGTCTCACCCTCTGGAAGTCGTGGACGATGTCAGCGGGGTCTCCGTCGTCAAACTCGGGCACGGGGACGTTGATGAGCTCCACCTGCTCGCTCTCCAGCACCCGGATCCTCTCCTCCAGCTGACGGAGCGGGAACTGCTGGGACAGCTCCACCTCCACCTGCAGACCAGGTCAGCCAGTTAACCCACCAGTCAGCTACACCCAGTCAGCTACATCCAGTCAGCTACACCCAGTCAGCTACAACCGGTCAGCTACAACCAGTCAGCTACATCCAGTCAGCTACAACCGGTCAGCTACAACCGGTCAGCTACACCCAGTCAGCTACATCCAGTCAGCTACAACCAGTCAGCTACAACCAGTCAGCTACATCCTGTCAGCTACAACCAGTCAGCTACACCCAGTCAGCTACACCCAGTCAGCTACAACCAGTCAGCTACATCCGGTCAGCTACAACCGGTCAGCTACATCCAGTCAGCTACAACCAGTCAGCTACACCCAGTCAGCTACATCCAGTCAGCTACAACCAGTCAGCTACACCCAGTCAGCTACATCCAGTCAGCTACATCCAGTCAGCTACACCCAGTCAGCTACATCCAGTCAGCTACAACCGGTCAGCTACAACCAGTCAGCTGACTGGTTGTAGCTGACTGGATGGTAACTCTCTGAAACCAGCTGTGTGTGAATCAAGTGTCAGTGTTGTTGTTCTTCCTCGTACCTCCTCTTCCTCCCGGATCATGAAGTCCTCCTCACGGTAGTTCACCCCGCACACAAACACATGGCCCTCCTGCAGGGAACCACCACGGAACCAGGACAGAACCAGGACAGAACCAGGAGAGAACCAGGAGAGAACCAGGAGAGAACCAGGAGGGAACCAGGAGAGAACCAGGAGGGAACCAGGACAGAACCAGGAGAGAACCAGGAGGGAACCAGGAGGGAACCAGGAGAGAACCAGGAGAGAACCAGGAGGGAACCAGGAGGGGAGCGAGGGAACAGCACATAAAATGAGAAAGGAGGTAAAACTAGTTAGAGTCTGTATCATTACAGTAGAAAAAGATGCATTTCAATGTGTAACAACAACAACAACAACAACAACAACACACAACCTGCTTTACACAGGAAAACATTTCAGAACACAATTCAGTGAAATGTGAGCAGAAACAAACAGTAGCAGAAGCAAACAGCAGACTGATGAGCTCAGACGTGTCAGCGGACCAGCAGCGTCTCGGAGGTCCAGCAGGTGAACACTGTAACTACAGCAGCTCTACTTCATGCATCTGTTTCCTGTTACTGATCTCTAGTCAGCAGAAACATGACGTCACTGAATGTCTCCTCCTGTCTGCACCGCTGTCAGCAGCCAGCTCACCTGGGTTACCTGTACAGGTAGGAACATGAGTACAGCTCTCAGCAGTCTACCTGCTCCAACATGTCTGCTCTCCTTTTCTCCTGAAACTGTGATTTATATCTCAGATGTTCACGGCTCTGTTACTGTGCTGCCGACTCTGTGAGAGGTGGAGTGAAACCAGCTGAAGCTTTCACAGCTTTATTAAAGTTTTCTCCTGGTCTTTACGGTTTGTTGAGTGAAACCAGTAGAAAATGTTTTTGGGTGGAGGGAGAGTGGAGGAGTATTTTCATGTTTTATTTCACTGTATCTGCTCTGTACATGACTTCCTGTGCTGAGGTGTCTCCTCAAGACTTCAGCTGGTTTGTAATTGGCTAACTCCTCCTGGGTCGCCTACGTGAAGCCCTCAGGTCTTTAAGCGCCTTCACGGTTTCCTGTAATATTTAATCATCGTCGGACACGTTACCTCTCCGTCCTCCCAGCCCTGCTGGGGCTGTCTGCTCACCTCCAGGATGTAGTAGCGGTACAGGTAGGCTCCTCCAACCACCACTCCAGACAGCATGAGGGCCAGACCCAGGCACATGCACCAGCACCAGGCCCGGGACTGCTGACGCACCGGCAGCGCTGCCTCCGCATCCTGAGGAAGAAGAAGAAGAAGAAGATGTGAGGATGGTCATTGATTCAGTGATCAGAGGTCGTCAACAGGTTTCTTCTCATCTACTTCTGCCACTTTTGTCCACAGGGGGCGCCAGAGTCAACACAAAGGAAAGATGCTGGTTGCAGCTTTAACGTGGAAACAGAGTGTGTGTGTGTGTGTGTGTGTGTGTGTGTGTGTGTGTGTGTGTGTGTGTGTGGACTGTAAATGGACTTTTCCAGTTGACTGACCGGCGTCCAGAGCCGCTTTACAACACCTGTCACCAGTTCAGGGGTTCAGTATCCTCCGCTGAGGAGAACTTGGTCTCAGACCAGCTGAATGATGAACTGAAGGTCTGTCTGGTTCTTTAACGAGCGCCACACGTTTCTAACGGAGGTGAAAGCTGAAGACAGAAGCTGTGGTTCCTCTGACACAAACACAACAACACACTTTACTTCTGGACTTCACTTCAGAATGACTCGGTGTTACCAGAACACATCTCCTCCAATGAAAAACAAACTGCAGCTTCTGTCAGACTCCAGTTAGAAACCTGACCGGCAGCAAAGCGTCCCGTGTAAAGACTAAACACCAGAGCAATCACCTACTGAAATGTATAACTGATGGTCCAATGCAACGTTCTGTCACTTCTCCAAAAACACATTCATCACTCTTGTAAGAAACAGAGACGACACAACATGTACTTTGAAAGAGAGACTGTGGAAACAGAAATGTGCACTTTGTATATTTCTGATTACTAGATAATCAATTAGACAGACGATGTCCTCTTATGTCTTTGTGAAGTTGTTTGGGTTTACTGCTCCAGCTTTCTGACCCTTTGCACACTGACGTGGTAATAACTGTTGATAATGATGATTTTCTTTGGGGAGGACGACAAAAACTGCCACCAAGTATGTGCACCAAAGTTTGAACAGGTCGGACAGACGTGACACTGTCCTGTTGGACCATCAGAAGATCAGCTGGGTGAGAAAACATCTGCTTCTTTGATTAAAGTCAAAGTACAATCCTGCAGACATAAAAACGTAACGTGAGAGGTTAACTATGACTCCCACAATGCATTTTGGTATAAAACATCACGGAAGTTTAAACTCTACTGACTGATTGATGGAGGAGGAGGCTTCCTTCATGTACCAGCAGCTGATTTCTGACTTCATGTTGGTTATTATCTTTTGTTTTCCCACAATGCTTCACTTCATAACAGACTTCCTGCTCTTGTTCCTGTGTGGTCAAACAGCGGTCCACAAACTGAAAATATCTGCCATCACCTCTGTTCTCATCAACAGCCCTTGCAGCACAGTGTGTGGGGAATGTGGACGCTGCATTATCTTCATGTGAAACGTCTGCAGAAACTCACAGCAGAATAAAAACAATAAGGCTTCAGTCAGCCTGGTCAGCTAGAAGTCGGTTAGAGGAGGAAGTGGGCTGTTTCTGACCTCGCTGCAGTTTACTGACAAACTCAAAACAACCGTTGTGTTTTCTGAGAAACGGGAGGAAAGTTCAGAAAAGAGGAACCAAAGAACGACTGACAGAGACTAAACTTGAGAATAAAGAGGAAGTGAAGCGTGTGTGAAGAGAAACGAGCTGAGGGAGCAGATAACAGTCCGGCTGAAGGACATTAGAGAGACGACCTGAAGGACAAAAGCCTGAGGACACGTCTCTGCTGAGTCCAGGTTTGTTCCACCCACTCACACAGCTGGAGACTTCCACGAGAGAAAAGAGGAAGTGAAGGTGAAACGACAGAGAGAAGAAGAAGAGGATGTTTTCAGACGACCCAGGAGAAGATTAAACGGGTCACTGTGGCCCTGAGTCCGGTCTGCCAGGCAGGAGGTGGACAGACAAGGTTTAAGGTGTAACACAGTTCAGGACGACTGATCTGAACTCTGCATGAGACCCAACAACAGACCCCCAGTCAGGTTTTAGTCCCGTACAGGCTGTGACGTCCATCCTCACCCATTCAGACTCTTTTCCTTAATAACTTACTCAAACTATCAACTGATTATCAAAACAGTTGTTGATGTCAATGTTAAATGTATTCATGAACTAACTGAGCAACAGGACTTCCTGGAGTCCAACGCTTCATGCTAGCACCACTTTACTCGCTGCTGTCCTCCATCCTACTGACCATCAACGTGGAGCAGCAGATGAACTACGTCACCTGCTGCTCCATCAGGAGGCAGCTTCACCTGCTGCTCCATCAGGAGGCAGCTTCACCTGCTGGAGCAGCAGGTGATGTAGTTCATCTGCTGTCTCTGTCTGTGAAGCGTCGTCCTCCACTGCAGCTCTGCTGCGTGTTTCACCATCACACTCAGAAACAAGAACCAACAGGCTCTCACCAACATGTCAGCACACACACACACACACACACACACACACACACACACACACACACACACACCTTTACTTCTCTCTTTGCAGCAACACGTTGAAATAATATAATACAATTAAAACTAATAGAAGGTTAAAATGACACCTTTAGTGCAAAGAATGAATTCAACATAACATATAGACAATATATACATTTATATCTGTTATATATTCTATATAATATACATTTATATAATATATAATCTGACTGATGATTCGTCTCTACAGTGTGTGTGTGTGTGTGTGTGTGTGTGCTGATGAGGTTCATGGTTTGTTTGTCTGGAGGATCAGAATCAATATCCTGGTTGTTTATTATATTTGTGATCAGCTGATGTGAACCAACAACCAGCAGCAGATCAGCTGATCCACACGGGCTCAGGTTCACAACATGACACAGCACACCAAGTGACACTGCTGCACCACCCACAGCCTGCTGCATGCACCCTCAGACAGGTGAGCAGCAGACAGGTGAGCAGCAGACAGGTGAGCATCAGTGTTCAGGACAGAGTTCAGTTTCAGTGTGAAACTCCATCCTGAGCTGTGTGAAGGCAGCAGAGACTCACAGCTTCGTCTCCTCGACACGCTGAGCTTCACCTGCACATTTCTGTATTAAAGGAACAGTTCACCCTAAAAGTAAAGTCCACTCATCCTCTCGTCCTCCTGTGATGAGGGGTGGAGGGTGGATGATGGGGGTGGAGGGTGGAGTTTAGATGGAGTATGTGTGTCTGTCTGTTAATCCTCCTCCTTGCAGAGCGTTATCGTCGGCTCTCAGCAGGAGGCAGCTGAAGCTCAGAGGATGAGTCTCAATCTGACTGATTAACTGTAATCCTGTCCAACAGTCTGAGAGGACGCAGAGACCAGAGACCAGCACAGGCCTCAGTAATCTGATTACTCCATGTGTCTGAAGGTACAATGATGAAAAGAACAAACTGATGCAGTTCATATGAAACAAACTGAGTCAGAGACGTCTCTGAGCTGAAGCTGAGACATGTCCGTCCATCAGCTGCTGAGACATGTCCGTCCATCAGCTGCTGAGACATGTCCGTCCATCAGCTGCTGAGACATGTCCGTCCATCAGCTGCTGACAGCGTGAGGCCGTCAGACACACAACTCCACTGCACCGTCAGTAATCAACAGCTTCTGTTCTCCATCTTCAAGCACAACAAGACGTCTACGGCCCGACCAGCAGTCCACTGGCACATGATAAAGAAATAAAGACGAGCACAACGTTCTCACAGTTGAGAACTGAAGCGTGAGGATGTAATCAGCTCTAATCCAAACGCAGAGCAGACGCAGTTTACACACCAGGCCGACGCTGGCTGAGGAGCATCAGGACACCGGGTCAGGACACCATCACCAGGAGAGTCCCACTCCACCACAGCAGCTGGTCATATGAACCCTTTCAGCTCGATGCTACCTGGACCTTCACCCGTCAACAACCCAGCGTCGACAACCCAGCGTCGACTCGTCACACACCAAACAAGTGAGGAAGGCAGCGGGCTGCACAGCCGACAGTGAAAACATGGCTGACTTTTGGTGCTGTACATTACAATATATATTGTATTAACAGTCGTCGTCTTCTCTTGTCTTACCCGGCGTCCAGCTCAGGATTAATGCCATGGAGGACTCCCGGGTCAGCGCCTGGCGTGAGGACTGTGGTTCATGAGCAGAACGCTGATGTCAGATCAGGTCAGTCTGACACGTAAACATGAAGAGTTCATCGACCTCCAACCACTTTATCTGAGGGTGCTGGTCGACTTGGAGCAGTCAGATTCAGTACGATTCCTGTCGGACTCATACTCGGGTAAACATGCCGAGTGTGACAGCTGACAATTATTTACATTGTTGATTCATCTGTAAAACATTTTCCTCAATGAATCGATGAGTGTTAGTTCTGTTCCATTTAACAAACTCTCTGGGAGCATCAGAGAGCTGGTGTGTTTGCAGACGGTGAGCTGATGAGTCTCAGAGTGCACACGTTCATGTTGTGATCTGAGAAACAGCAGAGCTCCTGTTAACACTTCCTTCCTGTTTCTGCTTTACAGCCAGCCGCTCACACCACTTCCTGTTTCACTAAAACCACTTCACAGTTGCACTTCACTGTCACACAGTTACTGGCAGCAACATGTTCATGGACTCTTCATGTCTACAGTCACACGGGACGAGCTTTACTTCATATTATATGATGTTTAAAGACAAAAACATCCCTTTCACTCCTGATTAAATGAACGATGCCCAGATGAAGATCAGGTAACGTGTCATGACTGATGCTGCTGTGGACCAATCAGGCTCCAGGACTCTGTGTCATCATCACAGTCAAACATGCTGATGCAGTTTGTAAACAAACACATCTAACAAAGTGTTTAACACTTTCAGGGACTTCAGGAAGACGTTCCTCTGAAACAGCTGAAGTTCGGTGACAACTGACCTTTAATGAGCAACATTCACACCTGGTGTCATGTAAAACAGCACCTGAAGGCTCACCTGCAGCCTGACCGGCCTCAGTGCAGCAGACTGATGCGTTCATGTACCAGCAGCTCAGCTCAGGTGTGTGTTCCCTGTGTTTACATGAGGTTTAGCTGTCTGCTGCTTAATTTCACTGTTTTCTCTATGGAGTTCTGCACAGGGAACCTGTCAGGCCCAATGACTTGATTCACCACACACAGACATCAGTGTGATAAACATCTCTTTTATGGTCTGATGAAACTATTGATAAATAAAGTTCTAAACTCATCACGTGTAAAGTTTTTGTAGATTTTTTCATCATGTTGTCATTAAAATATGAAGAATCCCCCGGTTACTGTTAATGTGTTGATAATTTGGGACATTTTACACTAAACTACTGATCCAATATTGGTAAATATAAATCTACACACTGATCTGTAAAGGTTTATTAATGTTGAGAAATGAGAGCAGCTGAAGAATCAGAGCTGGTTACTGACTGAAAGTGATTAAATATGATCTTCATCCAGCACACTGAACATTAAAGCACATTATTAGTGTCTCTCTGACCAGACGTCTCTGACTTCGTGTCCTGAGCTTCAGGATGACCACAGCTCGCTCAGTTATTCCTGTAGAGGCTAAACGGAGCTGCAGACATGATTAGACCGAGTGCTGAGCCTGATCTATTTTCTCTGACTATAATCATCTCACACCGAGGCTTTAGATCACCGCTTCACTTCTGTGAACACACACAGGCTGGAGACGACGCAGCAGGTTCATTAACGTTGGTTCTCCTCAATCGCCACATCAAACTGTTATTAAACTGAACAGAACCAGAGAAATTTGAGGTTGGCAGCTAAAACCACTGAGTTCAGGCTGATTAACAGTGAGATCAGGAAGAAAAGAAGAAGTGAGAGCTGACACGATCGATCAGGTCATGTTAGTGGATCCAGCTCCTCACAGCAGCATCTGTTTGTCTCAGACAACAAGAAATGATTTCTGACAGTTTACAGACTCAACATGTGGTTAAAAAGAAGAAGACGAGGAGATGAAACATTACTGAACTTTAACTTTTCTCTCTCAACAGTCTGTAAGTGACATGAACCAGCTGACTCCACTGAGAGCAGCTGACTGCATGCACACTGCAAAACCAGCCACCAGCACCTTTACAGGCCGAGGCTCAGGTGACATCATCCTCCTGCCTCCTCCTCCTCCTCATCATCGGCCTGAAACTAGACGAACAAGCTGACACGGCTGAAAGCGAGCGAGGACACAGCCTCTGGACAGGGACACAGCCTCTGGACAGGGACACTGCAGCGAGGACACAGCCTCTGGAGCGAGGACACAGCCTCTGGAGCGAGGACACAGCCTCTGGACGGGCTGCAGCGAGGACACAGCCTCTGGACGGGCACTGCAGCGAGGACACAGCCTCTGGACAGGCCGCTGCAGCGAGGACACAGCCTCTGGACAGGGACACTGCAGCGAGGACACAGCCTCTGGACGGGCTGCTGCAGCGAGGACACAGCCTCTGTAGCGAGGACACAGCCTCTGTAGCGAGGACACAGCCTCTGGACAGGCACACAGCAGCGAGGACACAGCCTCTGGACAGGGACACAGCAGCGAGGACACAGCCTCTGGACAGGACACTGCAGCGAGGACACAGCCTCTGGACAGGGACACTGCAGCGAGGACACAGCCTCTGGACGGGCTGCTGCAGCGAGGACACAGCCTCTGGACAGGGACACTGCAGCGAGGACACAGCCTCTGGACAGGACACTGCAGCGAGGACACAGCCTCTGGACAGGACACTGCAGCGGTGTTTTCTTGTTTTCTACTATTTCTTACTATCTATTATTGTTGCTGATGTGACATAAAGGAGTTCTGGTTCTGATTCTGGTTCTGAACATGAGAGAAAAACTTTACCTCCAACTTCAACAATCACACTAGATGAAAGTGTAACACGGTGTTTTCTGATGATTGATCACTGATTGATTGTGACGGAGCCTTCCGCTTCTTGCGTGATCTGTGACGTCACACTGTGTGCATTAGGTCAGACTGACAAGAAACTACAAACAAAGATCGTTTAGCTGCGATCAGACACCGAAAGTGAACTACAAACTGGGAGTAAAAATATCTCAGAAAAACTGAAGCAAATGTTCAAAAACACATCAGAAATGTTCAGATAATGTTAAAGATAAACTGGACTAACATATAAAGTGTTGCATATGTAGTTTATCAGATTAAATCCACATTAACCCTCCGAGCGAAACAAACCCCAGAATTATATAAGAACCGTCTCCACATCTCGTTAACCTCCTCTGACTGAGGGTCAAAGTGCTCCTGCTCCGCTGTGTCACACTTCATGTCAGTTAAAACACATTACAGCAACACGATCACCTGAAACAAACTGCGTGTCGCACCGAGCTCAAGCTAACTGTTAGCGCCGTTAGCCATTTTCTACTCACTTTGTCCTCCTCGGTCAGAAGAGTTTCCGCGTCCTTTTTCACATCTTTCTGGCCCAGAGCCGAGTTAAAAGACACCTTCACCATGCTGGAAGAGACGCTGACAAACTGCAAACTCCGAAAAACACGAAGAAAAGTCCGAAAAACGACGAAAACAGAGAGAAATCGCTCCGAAGTAAAGTGCTCGCACTTCTCTCCGGCCAAGTCTGATCTGTTGTAATAACAACGAGGTCAAGCTCGCGACACCGCGGCGACACTTCCGGTTTATTTCAAAGTAAAAGCATAACTGACTAGACCTGGCACCATTTCCTGCAAGCGATATGGTGTTAGAATATTACTTTGGTAAAAGTATATGTCCCCCATAAAACAGTACCCAAGTAAAAGTCTTAAAATAACTGATATTAAATGAACTTGAGTATCAAACGTATCAGTTAAGTAAGCGATTCATATTTACACATTAACTGAACACTATGAGTCAGCTGATCATCACAGTCACTCAGGGCCCATTATTGGCGAACAGAACCAGTGTGAACAGCTGGGTGTAGCAAGGGCGTGTTGATCTGACGGTCTGATAACGACACAGCTCCTTCACTCAACTAAACACAGAGAAATGTCCCACAAAGCAACGTTACAGGACCAAACAACAGTAGGCTAACGTAGCAACTGTAACTGTCTTTGGCAACTTATATGAGGAAAACAATAGGTGGAGAAGTGTCTGTCCTCCTGCCTGTCCTCCTGTCTGTCCGACTCTTCGTCACATTTCTGCCTGAATAACAGCGTCTCCGGCAGTAAACTTTACCTCACCAGGTGTTTGTGTTGTTGTAGTTGCTGTTGTCACGGTGACGGTCAGCCCTCCAGACCGAGACTTCAGTGAACTTTCCCCCAGAAAACAGCCTCCGTCCCCGCGAGAGACAGAGTCAGACAGCGTCCAGTTTACTGATGGTGATGATGTGATGATGTCATTTAGAGTGAAAACGTGACTTTGTCACTTTCCAGGATGTTTGGTGGGTCAGGATCTCAATCACTACACATTATAACAGCATCCATAGGATTATAAACTGTCAGCAGGTTTAGATTGACAGGAGGACACCTGGACACACCTTGAAAACACACCGACGTCATCATCATGACGTGGACCGTCACGCCTCTTTAGGAGCCTCAGCTCGGCTCTCTGTTGAATCACAGGTTCGTCTTTACAGCGGAGCTGCTTCCTCTGTGTGAACGAACAACGGCGGAGAATTGGTGAACCGCCGCTGCGGCGATAATGCGGCTTCTCTGTGTGAAAAGGGCTACTAGCCCCCTTCACTGTTATCCATAAACTGAGGACAACGGTTCATCGACGGATTTCTGCACTTTTATTCTGAAGTTGAGCACACTGAGGTTCCGGTGCAGACCTCGCTGCCGGCGGTTGTGTTGACGAGTCTGCTGCAGAGGAACATCAACAGAAGTGAACGGACAGCTGGGATGGTTGCCAGGTTTGGGCTGTTCGTGCCCGGTCAGAGTGAAAGGAGAAACAAAAAAAGTTAAAGAAGAGAAAGTAAAAGTAAAATAAATGCTTTTGACCGCTCTTCTTAAGTTTAAAGTACAGAGGTGCTGTCAGTAAAATGTGCTTCAACTATCAAGTGTGGAAATACTTATTTGTAGATAAATGGCTCTGTTATTAATACTATTATTGATTCATGGTATTTGAAAAGCTGTTGGTAGCTTGTTTCTGAGGTGGAAACACTTTGAACTCCTTTCTAATACAGTTATTTCTTTATTTTATCAATGTGGAGCAGTGTTTACTGCTGGCAGGAGAGGAGGAAGTCTGAACTGTGGTACTTCACTGCCATCTGTGTGTGAGTGTGAGAGTGTGAATGAGAGGACACATGTAATATTACTGCACTCAGAAGAAAACTCATGCCTCATGTACATTTTCCATCTAATTTTATTCCACAAGTTGAATGTAAAGTTTCCAAATGAATTTTTCTCTCATGTTGAGTCTATGTGAATAAATTAAATAACCCGGTTGGATTAAATCAAATTAATAGACACTTAATATCTGAGATGTACTGGAACAAAAGTAGAATACGACGGAAACTTTAAAACTCTACTTACAGACAGTACTCGAGTAAATGTACTTGTAGGAGTAAACTGACACCAGTAGGTGGCAGTAACGCGACACTGATGCAGTCAGCTACCGTAAAGTTTCAAAGAAGAAGAAGTGGCCGCGGTAATTTCCTGTCATGCGCAGAAGCGAGCAGAAACAACCATGGCGACGGCGGCGGAGAAGTCAACGAAGGAGCGCCTGCTGTGTGTGCTGGAGGATCTGGAGGTTTTATCTCGGTAAAGTTTAAAGTTTATCGGTTGTTTTTTGTTCTCGTGTTAATAAAGTTTACAACAGTGTTGTTGTTTCCGGTGTGAAGGATTACATTTCCCGCCCAGGGCTGAGAATCAGCGGTGCTGTTCTCTGTTAGCTAACATCTGTTAGCCTCCATTTGAATGATGTGTTTGTGTCTCAGGGAGCTGATCGAGATGTTGGCTCTGTCCAGGAGCCAGAAGCTACCACAGCCCGGAGAGGACACACAGGTACACACACACACACACACACACACACACACACACACACACACACACACACACACACACACACACACACACACACACTTTAAATTAAATCATATAGGCAGAATATTTTACATTTTAACAGTAAACGTTATTGTCACAAGTGACGTCAGAGCACCGAAACGGTGAAATTCACTGAGAATTTATTATTCAAGCGTCTTTTTCTGCGTTATGCTCAAAGAAAATAACGTTTTTATATTTGTGCATTTTGGACAGCATCTCCACTGATACTGAAATATCTGTGAAAGGTCAATACCAGCTGATAATCTGGGACCAGTGATGTATTCTGCTGCCAGAGTCTGGTTCGGTGACTCTGAGATGCAGTCACTCAGTGAAGACACATGATATGGCAGCTTTTGACATTTTGAAAAGAATCCAAAATAAAAATGTCATGTAATCTGAATACTTTTGGATCACATTTTGATTTGCTCTAAATCAAAGGTTGATAATGTTAGAAGTCATACAAACAAATCAGATGCAGCCATAAAAAGCTTCCACACATCATCTTTGTTTCTATTTGAACATCTCAAACCGTTTCAGTGCAGTTTATCATTAACTGTGGGTGAAATCGAATGGGCCTCACAGACACAGAACCGGTCCACATTACAGCTGTTCTGTGTGGACTGTACAGCAAAGTTTCTTCTGTTTTTGTTGCTGTAGTTTTTTAATCAAAGGTGTCATGAAGAACAAGAGGAGCACTCGGTTCATTTCAGTTAAAGTGAAAACTAATACTAATAAAACCAATAACAGACCTGTCAGCCTGAGAGGAGAAACCTGCTCTGATATCCAGCAGAACATGTTCAGAATATTCATGAAAAAAATGTTTCATTATCTTAAAGTTGACATTTTGACAGCCTGCTGCTTAGAGACGGTCGACTTTGAGTTTGAGACTGGCTGTCGCTCCGGAGGTAGAGCAAGTTGTCTGTAATCGGAAGGGTGCTGGTTCAAATCCCGGCTGCCCTAGCTTCATGTCAAAGTGTCCCTGGGCAAAATACTGAACCCCAGACTGCTCCTGATGTGCTGGTCGGCACCTTGCATGGCAGCCACCACCATCTGTGTGTGAATTACTGTAAGTCACTTTGGACAAAAGCGTCTAAATGCTCTAAAATGTAAATTTAAGTTTATCTAAACACAAATAAAAGTTCATTTATTACAATTTAAATATATCGAGAAATCAGGTTGTTCTTTCAGCTTTGTTTGTGGGAGACTTCTCGATGATGAGTCGGGACTTTACTCAGATATAACATATGAACCGTGTGTGTGTCCCTGGTTTCCTCAGATCCTGGAGCTGCTGGTGCAGAGGGACCGGGAGTTCCAGGAGCTGATGGAGGTGGCTCAGCAGCAGGGGAAGGTCCATCAGGAGATGCAGCTGCTGGAGAAGGAGGTGGAAAAGAGAGACAACGACATCCAGCAGCTCCAGAAGCAGCTGAAGGAGGCTGAACACATCCTGGTGGGCGCTGCTGCTCATCTTATACATCAAGAGTTCATCTGCATTTTATCATGTTTATTATCACACTGCTACCTTCCAGATGTGACTGAAGGACAGATGTGCTGTGTTAATAAACATTAAACCTCCGTACGTGTCTCTGCAGCTTCTGTCCATCTAAACTCTGCTGGTCTTGTTGTTTTTAGGCCACAGCTGTTTATCAGGCGAAAGAGAAACTCAAATCCATCGACAAAGCCAGGAAAGGTGAGCTTCCCCACCTGTCTGACGCTTCCTGTTGAGGCTCAGGTTGTTGTCTCTGAGCTCATGTTGATGTCTTGTCGTCCACAGGAAGCATCTCCTCAGAGGAGATCATTAAGTATGCTCACAGGATCAGTGCCAGTAACGCTGTGTGTGCGCCGCTCAACTGGCTCCCAGGTAGGAACCAAAGTCTCCTCACAGCTCTGCTGCTGCTGGTGTTCCTCCTCACTGTTAACTCACCTGTTCTCCTCAGGTGACCCTCGCAGACCCTACCCCACTGACCTGGAGATGCGCAGTGGGATGCTGGGTCACATGGCCAACCTGCCGACCAACGGCGTCAACGGACACCTGCCAGGTGACGCACTGGCTGCTGGGAGGTTACCAGGTGAGTCCAGCCAGCGGTGTACAGTCATTATGGTTCTACTCTCAGTCTGACTGACACTCTAGTTGTTCGTGTCTATGAGTCTGCGTTCAGACAGAGTTTAACCTGAGCGAGGACAGAATGACACCTGTCTCTGCTCTGACTCTCAGACGTGTTGACGCCTCACTACCCCTGGCAGTCCTCTGACGTCTCCGTGGGGATGCTGCCTCCGCACCACGGCAACGACTTTGGCCTTGAGCCCCCGGGTCACAACAAGGAGAACGAGGACGACGTGGAGGCCATGTCGACAGACTCATCCAGCAGCAGCAGCGACTCTGACTGAGCTGCACTAACTAAGACTGTCTGTGTGTGTGTGTGTGTGTGTGTGTGTGTGTGTGTGTGTGTGAGAGAGAGAGAGTGTGTGTGTGTGTGAGAGAGAGAGAGAGAGAGAGAGTCACCACAGAGCACCATCTGATCAAAGGAGGAGAAACAGACTCAGTGTTCAGAGAAGACTTCCTGATGGAGGGACGAGTGCAGGACAGTGTCGTTGTTTCAGGGCTTCACCACTAACTCGAGGGCTGTTCTGAGCCAGGGAGGCAGCAGGTGTTTAGGAATAGTTTGACATGGTAGGAAATAAATATTTTCACTGTCTCGCTGGGAGCTCGATGAGAATAATGATACCACTCTTGTATCCGTCCATGAAATGTTGGACTCCGTCAGCAGCTGTGAGCTCAGCTTAAAGACAGGAAGTGAAGAAAACATCTGGCCCGTCTCCATCAGAAGGAACTTAATCTGCCGCTAAACTCAATAATTAACATGTTATGTTAAAGAACTGAAGAGTAAAAATAATATATGGGAGTTGTGGACATTGTCTGCCTGCCGACCTGAGAGTGATGATGAGACGGAGCCACAGCAGCTGTCCCCCGTCTTTCTGCTAAGATCAGCTAAATGGCTTCCTTATTTTGACATTAGTGTGGTTGTACTATCATCTGTCTCTGGGAAAGAAAGTGATCTGTTCCTTTAACTGTGTTTTTGCATCAGTGTGAGGAGTGAAGTTTAGACACACAACGTCTAGATGAACTCATTGTAAAGTTTAACATGAAGACGATTTATGATAAATATCATCGTGCAAACACAGACTGGAGTTTAAAGAGAAACTAAACTAGAATCTGATGAATGTGACGTCTCCTGTCTCTCTGGTCTCATGTTTGAAGCTACGTGTGTGACTTCCTGTCTCGTGTGTGTGACTTCCTGTCTCGTGTGTCACTGTTCAGCTGCAGTGAGAGGGACAGATGCTGTTCATTTAGCTCTGTGTACATAAGCTTGTACATACTCAGCCTTGTAAATAAATACTTTGGAATAGAAATTGTGTGTCTGTGGTTGTAAAGTCATGTTGTTTGTGTGCTTTATAAAGACTTGATAAAGTCAAACAGACTAAATAATCGATGAAGGCAGATCCAGTCTGACATCATCACATGACATCTGTTAGAAACGTAGAGCAGCCAGTGAAACGTTCACAAACACTTGTGTCTCTTCCTCATATCACAGTGTGTGTGCACTGGAGGTCACATTACTTACACTGATAGTAGTTAAATCCAGCTTTCTCGAGTCACAATAAGATTATTTATGAAGTGTATGTTATGAGATTTAATATCAACTGAAGGGCAAAGTTTCTGGGATGAGAGTGTTAAGTTCATTTCACCAGATAAACCTGTTTTTAAACTCACTATTGAATGTAGTTAACATGTCTCCAAGTGTAGGCCTCTGTTTCTGCACATATTCAAGGTATTATGAAATTATCTTTACAGAAAAGTGTCTCATCATGAAATAAAGAACATTATTTTAAAAACAAATCGAACAACCAGCCAGAGTGTTGAACTAACCTGTGCGACCACACTGACTGCAGATATCTGGAGCGAGACATGAAGTGTACATGCTGATAAAAAGCCTTGAAGAGCTCCAATCAGCTGCAGCCTGAGCGTTGATGACTGCAGGTGAAAGGCCAGAGTGAGGCCGCAGGACTGTCAAGGCTCTACGATGCTGACGATGCTGCCTTCACTGACTCTTCGTAAACTCCCACATCGATGACTAACATGAGTCGGTATTGTGTATTTTGGTGAAAAATAAATAATAAAGACATACTGATGTTTGCAGCATTATCTTAGGATGTGTTTGAATGTCAATATCATGATAATGTCTGTGTGTATGTGTCACTGTTCTTTTCTTTACACTCTTAACGGAGCTTCTTCGAGCGCTCACTTTGAAGTGGTTTATGATTACCGACAGCGTTTGAACGCCGCATCAAGGAAGCCGTCTTCGCAGTTCACTACGCATGCGCGTTACTTATTCGGTGAGGGAGAGACATGGCGACGTCCCTGATCTGCGGCCGTTTGACGGCTAGCCTGAGAAACTCAGGGGCCAGAAGCACTCTGAGCTCCGCGTCCAAGGTGAGTGTGTGTCACCGTGGAAGCGAAGGCCTCCACCTGTCGGAGCAGGTGTGGGCGATAGCGCTGCACCTTAGCTGAGGACTACAACTACACAAAAACTGACAGGGTCAAATCTGACATTAGCATCGTCTCCATTGACTTGCCGTTGTTTTGGCTAACGTGCTAACTAGCCTGGAGCTAGCGTCAGCGCCGCTGACATGAAGTGAGCCAGCAGAACCAGCAGCTAACGAGGCCTCCACCCTCCCGGCCTCAGTGTGTCGGTCACAGCAGTGTGTTGCTGTTCACGGTGTGAGTGGAGGTGAGTGTGCACAGTTAGCTGTAGCTCAGTGACCTCCACCACCACCTCCACCCTCCGGCAGCTGCTGTTAGCACGCAGCCGAGCGGAGCCGCTGCTGTTCCGCTCTGCGCCATCGCGTCTGTCCCGCTGCGTCCTCTGGACAGTTCATGAGACTAATCCTCTCAGACTGCAGCTTCCACTGAAGGCATTATTCTACAAGTATGAACTCGTCCCTGACATGAATCTGATGATCAGACTCATCCTGAGCTGAGCAACAAACTGAGTCTGACATGAATCTGATGATCAGACTCAGTTTGTTGCTCAGCTCAGGATGAGTCTGTTGTGTCCGATGATACCACACTGATATCTGAGACAACATGTCAGAGTCTCACTGTGTGAACTGTTCCAGCTGTCTGCTGCAGCGGTTTGAGAAGTAAATCATTTCACTCCAATACAAAGCAGCAGTACAAGTCTGTGAGAGTACCTCAGGTCTTACAGTCTACATCTATCTATCTATCTATCTATCTATCTATCTATCTACTGTAACTGATTTGTGTTGTGTTAAATGAAAGTATAAACCAGATGACATATGTTTGAGTCACATATTGAAGTATAAGCTGCTGAGCACAATTATTCTATAGTTTTATAAAGATACCGTCGTCTTTGTTTCAAGCAAAACACACTCATTCACACACACTCATTCACACACACTCATTCACACACACTCATTCACACAGTGATTGCAGCCAAAGTATTGAGATTTTGAATCACTGGAGCTTTTTTATACTCTGTGTAGTTGCATCATAAAAAGGATCTGTAGATGAATATAGATATTATTGTGCCTTTGATTCATTAAAACAACAGCTGCCTGTTTACTTGCAGTGAGACTGCCTGTCTGTCTGTCTGTCTGTCTGTCTGTCTGTCTGTCTGTCTGTCTCTCTGTCTGTCTGTCTCTGCCTGTCACTGACTGTTACCACGGTAACCACAGATCTCTCCCATCAGTCAGAAGGGAAATGTTTGTACTAAATGAAGAGACAGAGACGGAGGACAAGAAACCAAACAGGTTCAACTGTAACGCCATGTTGAAGCTCAGTAACAGACCTCCTCCTCCTCCTCCTGTCTCTCCTGCTCCTCTCTCCTCCTCCTCCTCCTGTCTCTCCTGCTCCTCTCTCCTCCTCCTCCTCCTCCTCCTCCTCCTCCCTCCTCCTGTCTCTTCTCCTCCCTCCTCCTCTCTCCTCCTCCTCCTCCTCCTCCTGTCTCTCCTGCTCCTCTCTCCTCCTCCTCCTCCTCCTCCTGTCTCTCCTGCTCCTCTCTCCTCCTCCTCCTCCTCCTCCCTCCTCCTGTCTCTCCTGCTCCTCTCTCCTCCTCCTCCTCCTCCTCCTCTTCCTCCCTCCTCCTCTCTCCTCCTCCTCCTGTCTCTCCTCCTCCTCTCTCCTTCTCTTCCTCCTCCTCCTGCTCCTCCTCCTCCTCTCTCCTCCTCCTCCTCCTCCTCTCTCCTCCTCCTCCTGTCTCTCCTCCTGTCTCTCCTCCTCCTCCTGTCTCCTCCTCCTCCTCCTCCTCCTCTCTCCTTCTCCTCCTCCTACTCCTCCTGTCTGCTCCTGTCTCCTCCTCCTGGTGTCTCCTCCTGTCTCTCCTCCTCCTCCTCCTCCTCCTGTCTCCTCCTCCTCCCTCCTCCTCCTCCTCCTCCTGGCTCTCCTCTCTCCAGGTCCTGGGTGTGTCCTCGGGTCTGTTTGGAGCCCAGGTGTCTCAGGTGCAGCAGCAGCAGCAGAGGAGCTTGTCCCTGCACGAGTACATGAGCATCGGGCTGCTGAAGGAGGCCGGCATCGCTGTTCCTGACGGCATGGTGGCCAGCTCCTCGGAGGAGGCGTACAGCGTGGCCAAACAGATCGGTGAGCAGCCAGTCCTGCTTCTGAGAGACAGCCTTCCAGTCCATTTGTCCTAATCCCTCAGCTGGAGTCTTCTCTGACATGTCGTGACCTTCGTGTGTGTCTGTGTTCTGCCCGGCCTCGGCCTCAGCTATTTATACTGTCACACACTCAGTCTAAACATAGAGCCTCCTGCTGCAGGAGATCAGGTGACGCTCACGTTCCTGCTGCACAGTAAGAAGCTGCACTGATAGTCAGCTGTTGGAATGTGAACATGGTCACTGTCTGTCGTCTTTATCCATCCAGTGTTTTATAATAACAATGTCTGAAATAAGGCTGCACGATGTGGTAACAATGAATAATACTGCAGCTATTTTGACATATGACCTGACTGAGACATGATTCAGACTGGACCACAAAATCAAACATCACAGCACTTTTGACCAAATCCATCGACATCGATACTTTACAACTCTGAACACAAAGAGATCTGATCAATAACCATCAGCACTGTGGATTTAATGACTCAGTGTAGAACGTGTAATGATATAACCTGTGTGTGTCTGTGTGTGTGTGTGTGTGTGTGTGTGTGTGTGTGTGTGTGTGTGTGTGTGTGTGTGTGTGTGTGTGTGTGTGTGTGTGTGTGTGTGTCTGTGTCTGTGTCTGTGTCTGTGTCTGTGTCTGTGTGTGTGTGTGTGTGTGTGTGTGTGTGTGTGTGTGTGTGTGTCTGTGTCTGTGTCTGTGTGTGTGTGTGTGTGTGTGTGTGTCAGGCTCAAAGGACCTGGTGGTGAAAGCTCAGGTTCTGGCTGGTGGCAGAGGGAAGGGGACGTTCGAGGGCGGACTGAAGGGAGGCGTCAGGATCGTCTACTCGTAAGTGATCAGGATGAGACAGCAGGAAGGTGGAGGAGGAGTCAGATCAGAAGCAGTCAGATTATCAGGAAGTTAAACAGCACTTCTGTTTTTATTCTTTATAATCAAACATCTTTAGTCCCTCAGATGTTTCATTTATGTGACTTTCTTTGATTTAACTTATTAAATGTGGTAACAAAGTGTTTCCTCTTCTTCCTCTTCCTCTTCCTCTTCCTCTTCCTCCTCCTCCTCCTCTTCCTCTTCCTCCTCTTCCTCCTCCTCCTCCTCCTCTTCCAGGCCAGAGGAGGCCCGTGACATTTCCTCACAGATGATTGGTCGTAAGCTGTACACCAAGCAGACCGGGGAGGCGGGTCGTATCTGTAACCAGGTGTTCATCTGTGAGCGCAGGTATCCACGCAGAGAGTACTACTTCGCCATCACCATGGAGAGGTCCTTCCAGGTGAACACACACACACACACACACACACACACACACACACACACACACACACACACTCTGCTGAATGTCCCCACTAGATGGCAGCACAGTACCACATCAGATGATGCTGTGATGTCGACGTGTGTCGTTGTGATGTCACTGTGGATATCAGACAGGCTGCAGGTTTGATCCTGTTACTCAGTCAGCTGATGGGACAGTTAACATGCTGACTGAGGAGAAAGAAACCAGATTCTTCTGATCACTAACGTTCACAAAACATCCTGAGACTCAAAGGAAGTCAGAACTGAGCGACTTACCAAAGTAAAGTGAGGAGAAATTCAGTCTTTCCTTTAAGAGGTAACATTTAGTTTCTGCTCTGAAGCAGAGTCACAGTTGTGCTGTTGGAGTCTGTGGAAAAGAAAAAAGGACATGAAGGCAGATAATTACACAGAATGAGCTCGTTATCATACATTAAACATGCCACTGCCCTGCAGAACAGGAGATAATGATCTGTCCTCCAGCCGCTCATCTGCTCTCCTGCAGCAGTGAAACAAAGAGTCCTGTCAGGTGAGCGTCTGTGGACCAGAACCTCTCATTACACACCAGACGTTAAGACTCGGACAAACCTGGAGACTACATGCAGTCAGAAAATCACTTCACTCACACTGACTCCACTGCTGTTTCAGTAAGCTGTAAACTGCTCTGTATCACAGCTGTATCACAGCTGTATCACATCTGTATCACAGCTGTATCTCATCTGTATCACAGCTGTATCACAGCTGTATCACAGCTGTCTCAAAGAATGACACAGACTTTATATGAGAGCTGATAAAACAGACA
This sequence comes from Lagodon rhomboides, assembly GCA_039737535.1. Classification (NCBI taxonomy): domain Eukaryota; kingdom Metazoa; phylum Chordata; class Actinopteri; order Spariformes; family Sparidae; genus Lagodon; species Lagodon rhomboides. Next base: position 34,052,104 of record CM077790.1, on the reverse strand, counting down.
GCGTGAGGCGTTCAGGTGCTGCCTCTGTTCAGATGTCCTGACTCAGATCTCCAGTGACGGTTAGTGAAACATCCAGCAGCTCCTCAGAGTCCAGTCAGAAGTTCATCCGGGTAAAACATGAAGAATCCAGAACGGCCTCCTGCAGGGTTTCTGTCTCTGCTGAGCGTTTGTGTTGTCGTCTGCCTCCTGTGTGAGTCCGAGGAGCTTTCTCCTTGTAGATGAAGTGGAGTCGTGGTCTTTCCAAAGCTCTCCTGCTGCAGTGAAACATCTCCACATCAGTGTGGGACAGAACGCTGTCTGAGCCCAGCAGCTTCAGAACCAGCTGCTGCAGCTGCCTCACGGTCAGACATGCGTCTCAGTGACGGCGCTGGATCGATCAGTCGATGAATCAGTTCCTCAGTTTTCACTCTCTGGTTCCAGCTGGTTTAATGTGAGGAGTTCTGCTTTTCTCTGGTTTCGGACTGTTGGTCGGACGACAGGAGACATTTGAAGACATCGCTTTGATGCTTTATTCGTTAAACCTGAATCGATTAATCCTGGAAATGATCAGCAGATTCATCCACAGAGAAAGTTAGAGCCCAAATGAATGAATTGTCCAAACAGATCTCTGATGAAAACGGTTCAGTACCTCTGAGCACTAACTCGTCTCTGTGTCCCTCAGGGCCCCGTTCTGATTGGCAGCTCACAGGGGGGCGTGAACATCGAAGACGTTGCAGCAGAAAACCCAGACGCCATCGTGAAGGAGCCCATCGACATCGTGGAAGGAATAAAGATGGAGCAGGCTGTCAAGGTACCATCGATCGGAGACGGAGGCCCAAACACTGTGTGTGTGTGTGTGTGAGAGTGTGTGTGAGAGTGTGTGTGTGCGTGTGTGTCTGTCAGTGCGTGTGTGTGTGTGTGTGTGTGCGTGTGTGTGTGTGTGGGCCGTCTTGTCGCTGTGCAGGAGCAGCTCTGCTCTGTATCTTCAGCTCTCTGCAGACTTCTCTCCTCCCACCTGTTGCTGTTTACAGATTTATTCTAACTCACATTAATCATCCTGTTTCTGAACTTTCCTCCAACTCACAGTTGTGCTTCTTTAAGTCTAATGAGTTCTGATCAGCCTCCAGATCTGAAAACAAAACAAGATATCTGCAGTCTTAATGAAAGTGTTCAGCCTGGGTTTGATTTCAGCACTCAGATCAGTGAAATCAGACATTGTGTCAGGAGCAGCTGACCTGCTGCTAGCTCCTACATGAAGAGGTTAACCTGCAGTCTACATGTTACGCTGCGATGCTCAGAAGGTGAAATGTGATTGGTTGGTTTGTTGTGCAGGTGGCGAAGAAGATGGGCTTCCCTCCGGCGCTGGTGAACGAGGCGGCGGAGAACATGATCAAACTGTACAACGTGTTCATCAAGTACGACGCCTCCATGGTGGAGATCAACCCCATGGTGGAGGACTCCTCCGGCATGGGTACGCACACACACACACACACACACACACACACACACACACACACACACACACACACACACACACACACACACACACACAGCACAGACGGCTCAGGCTCTCTTCAGAACCAGCTGGTCCAGTTTGTCCTCCAGCTGAGACAGACTGGATGCTGACTCCTCCTCCTCACTGAGTGTCCCTGTGCTCTGGTCCTCTCAGTGATGTGCATGGACGCCAAGATCAACTTTGACTCCAACGCAGAGTACCGTCAGAAGAAGGTGTTCGACATGCAGGACTGGACCCAGGAGGACCCCCGAGACCGGCAGGCGGCCAAGGCCGACCTCAACTACATCGGCCTGGACGGGACCATCGGCTGTCTGGGTACGTCACGTGACACAGACATTAAAGATTAAAGAGATGTCCTCCATCACAGGACAGACATCTGTCAGTTCAGAGGAGGAACATGTGACATGGACCTCATCAACAGAACCTGAATCAGAACCTGAATCAGAACCTGAATCAGAACCTGAATCTGTATTAATCACACAGTGTGGTGTTGATATTGTGTTTGTCACAATCCACCTGTTTCAACAGCCAGCAGCTCATGAAGACTGGAAATGAGTTTAATTCATTCAAATGTTTATAAAACCTTCCTCTTCTTCTTCTCCTTCTTCTTCTTCTTCTTCTTCTTCTTCTTCTCTTCTTCTTCTTCTTCTTCTTCCTCTTCTTCTTCTTCTTCTTCTCTCTCTCTTCTTCTTCCTCCTCCTCTTCCTCTTCTTCTCCCCGTGTTCTGATGACTGCTCTTGTCTCCAGTAAACGGAGCGGGTCTGGCCATGGCCACCATGGACATCATCAAGCTGCACGGCGGCACGCCGGCCAACTTCCTGGATGTTGGAGGCGGAGCTACAGCTCATCAGGTGACGGAGGCGTTCAAACTCATCACGTCTGACAGGAAGGTAAGAAAACAGCTGCTGCTCCCAGGCTCATTTAATGTTGATGTGTGTGTGTGTGTGTGTGTTTAAGAATGTGTGTGTTGTTGTGATGTCACTCAGGTTATGGCCATCCTCGTCAACATCTTTGGAGGCATCATGCGGTGTGATGTCATCGCTCAGGGCATCATCATGGCTGTGAGAGACCTGGACCTCAAGATCCCCATCGTAGTGCGGTTACAAGGTACAGCACACACACACACACACACACACACACACACACACACACACACACACACACACACACACACACACACACACACACACACACACACACACACACACAGGAGCAGACCTGTGGGGAATGTGTATATATTTATATCCCATATAGTGAAGCTGACAGTCATTTTAATGTCGTCATGGAGACGAACTGAACGTGTGATGAAGGAAAAAGACTTTAGATCAGTAATTAAACTGTTATTATTATCACCACGTCTCTATACAAGAAGCAGGAGGAGTTAATAAATAATCAACATCCAAACATCTTAATGATAAAATCCTGTTTTTAAATTGAATCACATGGTAAAAATGTTTTGCTTTTATTCTGAAGGGACGAGAGTGGACGATGCCAAAGCTCTGATCGCTGCCAGTCCACTGAAGATCCTCGCCTGTGATGACCTGGACGAAGCCGCCAAAATGGTACACACACACACACACACACACACACACACACACACACACACACACACACACACACACACACACACACACACACACACACACACACACACACAGCTCAGCTGTAGTCTCTGCTCGTCCCACTGATGTTGAGATAAATAAAAACATGAGATTGTGAATCAGCAGCAGGTCTGTAGGTTCAATGTCTCCACATGAATCTGAAGACTTGAACCTTCAGCTTCCTCCTCTGACTCTGTTCAGAGACACTCTGACTCTGTTCAGAGACACTGTGACTCTGTTCAGAGTCACAGTGTCTCTGTTCAGAGACACTCTGTCTCTGCTCAGAGACACTCTGACTCTGTTCAGAGTCACAGTGTCTCTGTTCAGAGACACTGTGACTCTGCTCAGAGACACTGTGACTCTGTTCAGAGACACTGTGACTCTGTTCAGAGACACTGTGACTCTGTTCAGAGACACTGTGACTCTGTTCAGAGACACTGTGACTCTGTTCAGAGACACTGTGACTCTGCTCAGAGACACTGTGACTCTGTTCAGAGACACTGTGACTCTGTTCAGAGACACTGTGACTCTGCTCAGAGACACTGTGACTCTGTTCAGAGACACTGTGACTCTGAACAGAGACACTGTGACTCTGTTCAGAGACACTGTGACTCTGTTCAGAGACACTGTGACTCTGAACAGAGACACTGTGACTCTGCTCAGAGACACTGTGACTCTGTTCAGAGACACTGTGACTCTGCTCAGAGACACTGTGACTCTGTTCAGAGACACTGTGACTCTGTTCAGAGACACTGTGACTCTGTTCAGAGACACTGTGACTCTGCTCAGAGACACTGTGACTCTGTTCAGAGACACTGTGACTCTGCTCAGAGACACTGTGACTCTGTTCAGAGACACTCTGACTCTGTTCAGAGACACTGTGACTCTGCTCAGAGACACTGTGACTCTGCTCAGAGACACTGTGACTGCAGGACGCTGCTGTTCTGCTCTCTTCATCCACACTGCTGTGCAGGATTCTGGCAGCCTGATTGAATGAACTTTATTGTAAATGTGGATGGACAGAAGCTCCTGGTGTCACATTACAGGCTGCTGATTAAACACGTAGCTTCATCTGTAAAGACTAAATCTCTGTCTCTGTCTCTGTCTCTGTCTCTGTCTTGTGTCCTCAGGTTGTAAAGCTTTCTGAAATCGTCTCATTGGCTAAGGAAGCTCAGGTGGACATCACCTTCCAGCTGCCCATCTAAGAGGAGACCTCCTCACCCAAACACTTCCTGTGTCTCCTCCCCCGGACTCTCCCCCAGCAGCATCACTCCTCCCCTCACAGACCTGAAGACGAGCCCTCACAGCTGACAGACGTAGTGTCTCTCCTCCCTCTGTGGCATGATGCTGTGATGAAGACAGCTGTCCCCTGCTTTTATTTAGACAGAGACGCCTCCGTGTTCTGCCTCCGTGTTCTGCCTCCGTGTTCTGCCTCCGTGTTCTGCCTCCACCCTCCGTCTCACCTCCGTCTCCTCAAACTCACACATTTACGTTGCACTCGAGTCGATACGCACAAACCTCTTCAGTACATGTTGGGAAAAGTTCTTCAGCCCGTCTCATTGCTCTCCGCTGAGCAGCTGAAGCTCCTGTGTGTTTTAATGACGGAGGACGTCTCCTCAGTTTAAATGATGGATGTGAGGCAGCGACCAGAACCGCTCCATCGTTTCACACATTCATACGTTTCACTCCTTCACAACGGTTCAGATGATCCGGACCTCAGCTGAGGTTCAGATGATCCAGACTTCAGCTGAGGTTCAGATGATCCAGACCTCAGCTGTGGTTCAGATGATCCTGACCTCAGATGATCCGGACCTCAGCTGAGGTTCAGATGATCCAGACCTCAGCTGAGGTTCAGATGATCCAGACCTCAGCTGTGGTTCAGATGTCTGAATGTAACAGACCTCCGGACGAGGACTCTGCTGATGGATGTGTGGTGGTACTGATGAATGGTCCGGTCCGACCCAGCTGCGAGGGGAGAACATGGAGGCTGAAAGTGTAGAAAAGTGAAATCTGATTTCACTTCGTGTCTCTGAAGAGGACGTTGGTCTCTTTGTTCCCAGATCATCACATACATGCACACATGTTCATCTCCTCGTCCCGTCCTCAGTGGATCCGTGTGGGTCTGCTGACCCGGTCCTGCTGACCCGGTCCTGCTGACCCGGTCCTGCTGACCCGGTCCTGCTGACCCGGTCCTGCTGGTGAAGCCTTCGTGAGGCCTCCAGACGTCTGACAGCTGTCTGTGCTGTCGAGCAGCTGTTGTACAAGTGTCAGCCTGAAAGTTACAAAGAGCTGGAGACCCGTGTGTTTCTCTATTTATGTGCTGCTGCTGGATCTGAAGAGACGCTGCTTCACTTCTACAACAGCTGCTGCTTCAGCCTGCCGTCATCTCCACACACACACACACACACACACACACACACACACACACACACACACACACACACACACACACACACACACACACACACACACACACACACACACACACACCCCTTTAAACTCTTGTTTTGTTTCTGAATGTAAAGTTCGGGCAGGTCACTCCCTCACAAGAACGGTAACATGACTGTAGTTGTTTCTATCTCTTCCTCTTCCTCTTCCTCCTCCTCCTCTTCCTCCTCTTCCTCATCCTCTTCCTCCTCCTCCTCCTCCTCCTCCTCCTCCTCAGCCGACATTGTGAGTTGTACTTCATTTATTATATCTTGTAAATAACCAAACTGATGTTCTCGCTCTGTAAAATATTTAAGCTCCTCTCAGAGTTCGACAAAGGAAGAAAACAATAAATGCAGAGAACACAAACGTGTCTGGTTGTTTTTGTCTCGACGAGGACGTCGTCCATCCACCGTCTCCACCGTCTCCACCGTCTCCACCGCTGCTCTGCTCTGGAGGCATCATCTCTCCACACAGGTTAGACTGTATTGATCCCTCGCTGGGGAGCTTCACCTGTTGGGACAGCTCCAGATCGCAGAGACACAAATGATCCAGACACAAACAGAATAAATTAAAATGATAAAAACTTTAATGTCCATCTGTCACAAAGAGGACGAGAAGGACAATAACACAGGATGGACACAGGAGGCCACCATCAGGAGACGACCTCTGAACTCACCATCGTTCAGCCTGAAGCAGCACAGTCGAGGTTCTGTTGGACCACAGACGGGTTCAGGCTGAGCTGCTTTATGTTTTAGCTTTATGTTCGCTGAGGTTGAATACTCTCCGTCTCTACAGCTCGTCCACTGTGTCCACTGTGTCCACTGCGTCCACTGCGTCCACGCTGCGTCCACGCTGTGTCCACGCTGCGTCCACGCTGCGTCCACTCTGTGTCCACACTGCGTCCACGCTGTGTCCACGCTGCGTCCACGCTGTGTCCACGCTGCGTCCACGCTGCGTCCACGCTGCGTCCACGCTGCGTCCACGCTGTGTCCACGCTGCGTCCACGCTGCGTCCACTGTGTCCACGCTGTGTCCACGCTGCGTCCACGCTGTGTCCACGCTGCGTCCACGCTGCGTCCACGCTGCAGTCCAGCTCGTGCTCACACTTGAGTCCTGCGGCTGAGACTTTAAACAACATTCAGGCTTTTTATTGAAGATAATCATGGAGACTTGTGTTTAATGAGACCAGCAGCCTCGTTGTCTCCAGCGTGGGACAGACTTCATGTGTATTAATGATGTCAGAACCTGTGTGTGGTTCTGCAGCTGGTTCTGGTTACAGGTCCAGTTGTACCGGTGAGTCACAGGCCGGCTGCGGATCAGAACAAGAACAATGTCGACTCCATGGAAACAGACGCTCAGTGACTTCTGAGCTCTTTAAGTGAAACTGATGCTGAGCTGCGAGGCCGCCGTCTCCCATCATGCACCACACACACACACACACACACACACACACACACACACACACACTCACACTCATGGAAGACCTGTCTGATCCTCACTGTCCAGGATGTTTTCTCCTCTGTCTCCTCTGTGTCTCTGTCTCCTCTGTGTCCTCTGTGTCTCTGTCTCCTCTGTGTCCTCTGTGTCTCTGTGTCCTCTGTGTCTCTGTGTCTCTGTCTCCTCTGTGTCCTCTGTGTCTCTGTCTCCTCTGTCTCCTCTGTGTCCTCTGTGTCTCTGTGTCCTCTGTCTCCTCTGTGTCCTCTGTGTCCTCTGTGTCTCTGTCTCCTCTGTGTCCTCTGTGTCCTCTGTGTCTCTGTGTCCTCTGTGTCCTCTGTGTCTCTGTCTCCTCTGTCTCCTCTGTGTCCTCTGTGTCTCTGTGTCCTCTGTCTCCTCTGTGTCCTCTGTGTCCTCTGTGTCTCTGTCTCCTCTGTGTCTCTGTGTCTCTGTGTCTCTGTCTCCTCTGTCTCCTCTGTGTCTCTGTCTCCTCTGTGTCTCTGTGTCTCTGTGTCCTGTGTGTCTCTGTCTCCTCTGTGTCTCTGTGTCCTCTGTCTCCTCTGTCTCCTCTGTGTCTCTGTGTCCTCTGTGTCTCTGTCTCCTCTGTGTCTCTGTCTCCTCTGTGTCTTCTGTGTCTCTGTGTCCTCTGTCTCCTCTGTCTCCTCTGTGTCTCTGTCTCCTCTGTGTCCTCTGTGTCTCTGTCTCCTCTGTGTCTCTGTGTCTCTGTCTCCTCTGTGTCTCTGTCTCCTCTGTGTCTCTGTCTCCTCTGTGTCTTCTGTGTCTCTGTGTCCTCTGTGTCTCTGTCTCCTCTGTGTCTCTGTCTCCTCTGTCTCCTCTGTGTCTCTGTGTCTCTGTGTCCTCTGTGTCCTCTGTGTCTCTGTGTCTTCTGTGTCTCTGTCTCCTCTGTGTCTCTGTCTCCTCTGTGTCTTCTGTGTCTCTGTGTCCTCTGTGTCTTCTGTGTCCTCTGTCTCCTCTGTGTCTCTGTGTCCTGTGTGTCTCTGTCTCCTCTGTGTCTCTGTCTCCTCTGTGTCTTCTGTGTCTCTGTGTCCTCTGTGTCTTCTGTGTCTCTGTCTCCTCTGTGTCTCTGTCTCCTCTGTCTCCTCTGTGTCTCTGTGTCTCTGTGTCCTCTGTGTCTCTGTGTCTCTGTGTCTTCTGTGTCTCTGTCTCCTCTGTGTCTCTGTGTCCTCTGTCTCCTCTGTGTCTCTGTCTCCTCTGTCTCCTCTGTGTCCTGTCTCCTCTGTCTCCTCTGTGTCCTGTGTCCTCTGACATCACTTCTGTCCCCCTGTG
>CM077790.1:34008858-34041358 GCA_039737535.1 Lagodon rhomboides | reverse complement strand
TTTGTAAATGATAGAAAAAATATTAATATGAAGTTGAATATGACTTTCAACTTGAAGTAATGTTTAACGTGATGTCTCTGCAGGAGCGAGCGAGGTGAGTCGCTCCACCTGCAGGAGGGTTCTGGTCCGTTCCAGCGTTTTCCTCTCGTGCTGCTTAAAGGTACACAGCTGTGCATGTGGAGAACCTGACGGTGTTCTGAGGAGGAGAGGAGGTGTGTTCTCTGTCACGAACAGGCCCCTCCCTCTGGATCATGATGGGCGGAGTCAGGTCGCCAGGGAGATTCAGCTCACCTGGCCAGGTGTGAACTTTAAATGTTATATAAACCGGTGGAGCTCAGTCTGCCTCTGTCCTCCAGCCCGTGTGGTGCTGGAGGACACTTTGTCCTCAGCTGCATGTCCTTTATACTCCTGTAGATTAAACATCCTGTCCGGCCTCGAGGCTCTGACTCTTCATCAGGAGGAGGAGGAGTCCCTGCTCTGCTGTGTCTCCATCACTGCTCTCTGCTTCTCCTTTCTAAGACTGTTTGGAGGGAAGTGCATCAGAAACAATCCGACCCGACTGAACTGTCTTCATGAACAAAGAGACGCAGAGTGACTGTGTGTCATCCATCCATCCTGTCCTCCAGCACAAACAACAATAATCCATAATTCAGCTCAGATGCATCAAACTAAAGTAACGAGGCTGTTCTGAAGCTGTGAGGAGGAGAAAGTTCAGATGTTTGTGTTCAGATGTAGAGAGGAGAAGACACAGAGACACTCAGGGACAGAGACAGGAGACATGTGCTGGAGTACAGCTACTAAATTACTGCTACATTCTTCTTCCTTTTCTGAGCTGTGAAGTGACAGTTGTCTTGTTGCTTCAGTGTTTCAGTGTGGACACTATCTGTCTGAAAACCAGCTGACAGTGAGAAGAAAACACTTTGTCTAACCTGTTGTGTGACTGTATGTGCAGAGACGTATTAAAACACAACACACGAGGACACAGACACACAACAGAAGCTGCGTTCACAGCAGCTCTTTGTGTCTTTGAATCCTTTGAGTCAGATTTAATTAAAACATGGGGTTGAAGCCTCCAGCTGGATGACTGAGGTTTGATCTGAGGACATTTAATATCACAGCCAGAGGAACTAACACTCTGCTGCCTCACCTGCAGGCCTCCACATGAACTCTGCAGCTTCATCTGAAGAGCAGTTTCAGGCTTTAGCAGAAATATTTGATGAAGTTGATGATGTGATCCATCAGCAGATTCACTCTGAGATGCTTCTGGGCTTCAGAGGATGAATGTGTGATGATCCACAGTAAGGATCTTATACGTCAGCCTGCAGGAACAGTGAGCGTGTTGACAGCGTTCAGTCGTACTCAGATTACTCAGATTACTGCACAGGCTGATGAACTGGACTGAAGCTGTTGGACAGAGTCTCTGCAGGTGACGGGATGACTCACGTTAGATCTGAGCTGCTTCATCTCCTCCGTCTCTTGGCTCGCTCATCGCTGCCATAGAGCAGACGAAGCAGCAGCAGATGTTTCCTGTCTGATAGGATCTTCTAACCATCTGTCTGACATCACATCATCACACTGACTCTGATCACATTACAGCAGCAGTGTCACGCTGGATTCATTCATTACAGGCAGAACAGAGACGATGGAGACGGAGCAGGTCTCTGTCTGTCTTCTGCACTCAGGCTGTGAAAGGGATTCAAATGGAAGCTCAGCTGAACGTCGCAGAGAAATGAAACATGAACAGCAGCCTGCAGAAAACAGCTGGAGACCAAAACCACACTGTAAATGCTTCAGGCCCACAGAGCCGTCACACCTGGATCACCTGAAAGGCTTCATGTGTTTTCATCTTGATAATAACATGAAGGACTGGAATGTAGTTGAGGATGAATGCTTCACTACCGAACACACACACACACACACACACACACACCAGGAGGCATTCAGATGTGATTAACGGGACAAGTTGTGAGTCCTCATCACAAGAAGAACACAACACGCAGTGAGAGGAAAATTAAACACCAGAACAAAACGGCTGTTTGCACCAGAAGTCACCAGATTTAGAGACGTTCTGGGTCAGAGTGCTGAAACAGACACACACACACACACACACACACACACACACACACACACACACACACACACACTGCTCTGCTCTCCCTGTTTGTGTTCAGGTTGACATCAGTGCTTCTGTTTCTGCAGAGGTGAAGCTGTTTGGTTCTGTCTGCAGAGTTGAATAAATGGACGCAGCACGACACTATTTGGTTTGTTTGTTCTTTAGATTTTGGGATGAACTGGCCCTTTTCAGTGAGAGGAGATGGTTTCTCAGCGCTGCAGGAGAGGTCACACAGCCACTGTTCAGCCTGGAGCAAATACACTGTAGGCTGGAAAACTTTGCCCCCTGAAATGTTTTTCTGCAGCCAGTCAAAGTCGCCGCAGCAGCCAGCTTGGAGGCGGGTGGGCGTGGCTTAACTCAGCGTTGGATACACAGAAACTGGCATTTTTAAAACATCCCTGTTGTTAATGAGTTTGTGGTCATGAGAGGCCCAAACTAAACAGGAAAATGTTCCTGTGTATAGTGTGGACGAGGCCAAAGACTTGTGCTCTTCCTCCTCAGCTCTGAGTCGCCTCTTCATCCTCTGCCATCCACAGGTGACTTACAGAAGGAAAAAAGAGAAATGATCTTCTCTCCTGGTGACTCAGCCTGCAGCTTCCAGAAATAGTCTTTCTATATCCGTCTCTAATGTGGCTGAACTCTGAGGTGGTGGTTTGATTGCCTGTCCTCCTCCTCCTGCTCCTCCTCCTCCTCAGCAGGAGGTGCAGCAGACCTTCATTTGGACCATTTTAAACTCTTCCATCTTGGGGAGGTTAAATTTAGCTGTGTGCTGCCGGCGGCTCCTCGTTCAGGAGTTATTACAGCCTGAAGCGGCTCGGTCCAGTCAGACGGAGTCAGACGGTGTCGCAGGCTCACAGTGACGACGTCATTAACCTGACGGAGGTTTGAGCTTCAGGTGAACACACAGAGGAGTGTGAGCTCTTTGTCAAACACACAGGAACAGATGCTTTTATTTTGAAACAACAGCAGAATGAGTGGAGAGGTGAAACCATGAGCACGTCGCTCGACTCAGTCTCCAGAAGAAATGTTGAACACAAGATGAGTTCAATCTTTACGTTTCCTTATGTTCCAACTTTACGTTTGTTAGGGTTCATTTTCTGTTTCTCTCAGCTGTTTATGCTCCTTAGTCTTGGTTTAGGCACAAAAATCCACTTGGCTGGGTTAGAAAACGCCACAAACCTGCCAGATGGCTTCCTGTGAGTGACACCTGCTGTTGTTGCCAATAACAGTGGATGGAGACTGAAACTGCCTGTTTGCCAGCCTTGTATCTCCTGATAAGTGGACTCAGCCTCAGAGAGAGACGGAGGTCAGCGTGAAGACAGAGGACACAGTACAGAGGCGATTTACAGCAGCGACCAGGACTCCGGGGACGAGGCGAGGACAGGAGAGGACAGAGAGAGAGAGTCTGATGACATCATCAGCGTGTAGAGACAGAATATCTTCATGTTACTGTGAGCTGAGGATCGATTTGGACCGAACCAGAGGGACTGTGGACACAAACAACAGGGTTCTGGGGACTGAGTCAGTTTGTGTCCACTGAGTTTTTCCTCCCTCACATTTGGACTGTTTTATCTTTATAATCTGAAGTTTTACTATTTTGTCAGAATTTTGGTTATTTTCTCCAAACTGAGTTTTTTTCTCAGAATTCTGAGTTTAATGTCTCATCTTGGACTTCTTTCAGAACCAACTCTCAGGCTGACTGACGTGTGCTGACGGTGAGTTAACGAGGTGATTAAACTCGTCTGAGTTCAGTAAAAGAGAGAAAGCTGAGTCCGTCTCTGACATCACTGACCTCAGTCTGTATGTTCTGGTCCAAACGGAAGTTAAACGCTGTGAGAGGAGAGGAGCTGTGACCGTGTGCAGGGATGATGTCACTTCCTGTCAGGTGTTTGGGGTGAGTCCTCTCTGCTCTGTGTCTCCTGGAGGAGCTCCGTCCTCAGATGTGACATACTGAAGAATAATAACCTGCAGCGCTCCGTCTGAGTCCAGGTGTCCTCAGCAGAGTGATGTCTGCTGTCATCACCTGTCACACATCTGTAGATGTGAACACCTGAAACAGCCAGCAGGACAAACAAACACGAGCGACAGACTCTCATTGGAGGAAGCATCCTGCTTTATTTCAGTGTTGTGTTCACAGTGTTGTCTCTGCGTCGACTCTACAGCCGGTCGTGTTTCTGCTGCTGTGGAGTGTCAGATTTACTTCTCTTCATCGTCTTGTGTGCCTCCTGCAGATGTTGGATGTTTTAAAGCTCAGCTCCACTAAAGGTCAGTGATGAACATCCATATTCATGCTGCACCTGCAGTGTGCTCCTCCCTCTCTCCCTTTCTGTCCAAACAGGACTCACACTCCCAGAATCCCCCGGGGCGTCTGTTAGGTGGCATTAAGCTCACCGTCCTGTGTGCTGACCTTTACTGGTCGTCCCTGCTGATTTCTCACTTCTCCACACGGCAGAGACATTAACCCAGGTCCTCCGAGGAGATCCGAGCCTGGTGATGATAATGTGGATACATCTGTAGAGTAATTGGATATAATTCATTCAGTGACATTTAGTCCACAGAGATTTAACAAAGTGTAAAGGCTTCACAGAGCAGCAGGTGAACTGATGAGCGTCTGCAGTCACTTTGTCCTAACAGGTTCATTAAAATCTCTGATAATGAAAAATAAAACTCTTCTTTGAGTTTAAATGACTTCAGAGGGACGACACAAGTGAAGGAGCCACATGGTGACACATGAGAACAGAACCAGAACCATCCAGAGGCTCATCTGTCGTCTCCTGCTGTTAGAAATAAAGCTTCCCACAACAGAAACCTAGTGAAGATTATAACAATAATAATAATAATCATTATTATTATTATTGTTCTGTGTATCTGTAATCATGAAACCACCGTGGGGACATTGTCCCTCTGAGTCTGGAGACAGAAGCAGGAGACACGTGTCTCCGTGCTGCTGATTCACAGCTTCACTCAAACCTGGTGTTTTATTTTGGAGGCGTCGGTCCAGATGTCTTTCAAGGCGACATGATGATGTCATTTCAGCTTCTGATCCATTTATGTGTGTGTGTGTGTGCGTGTGTGTGTGTGTGTGTGCGTGTGCGTGTGTGTGTGTGTGTGTGTGTGTGTGTGTGTGTGCGTGTGTGTGTGTGTGTGTGTGTGTGCGTGTGTGTGCTAGCGTGCCTTCCTCCTGGACTCTGCTCAGAGGCTCTGACATTAGAACGTGTGATCCATCAGGTCCAGGTTCATCTTCCTCCAGCAGCTCACATTGTTCTGACTCCGTCCTCGGGGGTTGTCATCACGGTGCGTTCAGGTGTCACGGTGGTCACAGCTGCAGGTGTGTGCTGCCTTCATGACACAGCAGGCTCCTGCAACTCGGCCCGGGGAAACAACCCGTCCAGCACGCTCAGAGGTATCATCACATATTCATCAGAGAAACTATTCACAGGGTTCATGACTCATCAGTCTTCTGTCAGGACGTCACAGAGAAACACTCTGTTCCTGCATCCAGAATATTACTACAGTAGTAAAAGTAGTCATTATGCAGAGTTTCTGAATATCACTCTAATGAAGATTGATTATAATATCTGATACATTAACGTGTCCATCACCTTAATGCTGCAGCTGGTAAACGTTGTTTTAATGATCTAAATCTGACACAAAGTCAGTGCAACATCACTATGTGAAATCTGCAGCATTGTCATGAGCTGCTGCTCAGAGCCTCCAGCTGCAGGTCCACAATAAACACCTGGACACTCATCAGAGTCTGAAGAGGGAGAGAGAGAACCAGAACCAGAACCAGAACCAGAACCAGAGTCTCCGCTGAGTGCTGACTTCACTCAGAGCTTCACCTGAAAGGTGAATAATCAAACTTCCACAGAGTTCAGGTGTTTATCCTGCTGAGGCTGGTGGAGTCACCTGTGAGTCATCAGCACAGGTGTGAGTCAGTCAAACACCTGAGTGAGTCACAGAACACATTCTGACCTGAGATATTTATGAGCTGTGAGATCATTTATCAAACTGTGAAGAAAAGTTCAGAACACACATTATTATTGTAATTGTTCCTCTGAGACGTCTGATGTGCAGCTGATCTGATCTGTGTGTGTGTGTGTGTGTGTGTGTGTGTGTCTGTGTGTGTGTGTGTGTGTGTGTGTGTGTGTGTGTGTGTTGTTCCATCATTTAGCTCTGTGTTAAATGAATAATTGATTGTGTGCAGAAGGACACAGAGTCAGTCACAGATAAACCCTGTGAAGGAGAGTCTGTGTTCTGTGTTCAGAGTGGACCTGATCAGGATCAGTCCAAACACCTGAGCCCTGATCCTGCTGTGTAATCAGCTGATCTGTCACACCTGTCAGGTGGAGGGATGATGGTGGCGAAGGAGACAGACGTGCTCACTGACATGGAGTTGAATTAATAAGTGCTCAGAACCTTTAATAATCTGGAATCTTTGATTCACAGGGACACCTCACCTCTGACACCTCACCTCTGACATCACTCCCTCACCTCTGACACCTCACCTCTGACATCACTCCCTCACCTCTGACACCTCACCTCTGACATCACTCCCTCACCTCTGACATCACTCCCTCACCTCTGACATCACTCCCTCACCTCTGACATCACTCCTTCACCTCTGACATCACTCCCTCACCTCTGACATCACTCCCTCACCTCTGACATCACTTCCTCACCTCTGACATCACTCTCTCACCTCTGACATCACTCCCTCACCTCTGACATCACTCCCTCGCCTCTGACATCACTCTCTCACCTCTGACATCACTCCCTCACCTCTGACATCACTCTCTCACCTCTGACATCACTCCTTTACCTCTGACATCACTCCCTCACCTCTGACATCACTCCCTCACCTCTGACACCTCACCTCTGACATCACTCCCTCACCTCTGACATCACTCCCTCACCTCTGACACCTCACCTCTGACATCACTCCCTCACCTCTGACATCACTCCTTTACCTCTGACATCACTCTCTCACCTCTGACACCTCACCTCTGACATCACTCCTTCACCTCTGACATCACTCCCTCACCTCTGACATCACTCCTTCACCTCTGACATCACTCCCTCACCTCTGACATCACTCTCTCACCTCTGACATCACTCCCTCACCTCTGACACCTCACCTCTGACATCACTCCCTCACCTCTGACATCACTCCCTCACCTCTGACATCACTCTCTCACCTCTGACATCACTCCCTCACCTCTGACATCACTCCCTCGCCTCTGACATCACTCTCTCACCTCTGACATCACTCCCTCACCTCTGACATCACTCTCTCACCTCTGACATCACTCCTTTACCTCTGACATCACTCCCTCACCTCTGACATCACTCCCTCACCTCTGACACCTCACCTCTGACATCACTCCCTCACCTCTGACATCACTCCCTCACCTCTGACACCTCACCTCTGACATCACTCCCTCACCTCTGACATCACTCCTTTACCTCTGACATCACTCTCTCACCTCTGACACCTCACCTCTGACATCACTCCTTCACCTCTGACATCACTCCCTCACCTCTGACATCACTCCTTCACCTCTGACATCACTCCCTCACCTCTGACATCACTCTCTCACCTCTGACATCACTCCCTCACCTCTGACATCACTCCTTTACCTCTGACATCACTCCCTCACCTCTGACACCTCACCTCTGACATCACTCCTTCACCTCTGACATCACTCTCTCACCTCTGACATCACTCCCTCACCTCTGACATCACTCTCTCACCTCTGACATCACTCCTTTACCTCTGACATCACTCCCTCACCTCTGACATCACTCCCTCACCTCTGACATCACTCCCTCACCTCTGACACCTCACCTCTGACATCACTCCCTCACCTCTGACACCTCACCTCTGACATCACTCCCTCACCTCTGACATCACTCCCTCACCTCTGACACCTCACCTCTGACATCACTCCCTCACCTCTGACATCACTCCTTCACCTCTGACATCACTCCCTCACCTCTGACATCACTCTCTCACCTCTGACATCACTCCTTCACCTCTGACATCACTCCTTCACCTCTGACATCACTCCCTCACCTCTGACATCACTCTCTCACCTCTGACATCACTCCCTCACCTCTGACATCACTCCTTTACCTCTGACATCACTCCCTCACCTCTGACACCTCACCTCTGACATCACTCCTTCACCTCTGACATCACTCCCTCACCTCTGACATCACTCTCTCACCTCTGACATCACTCCCTCACCTCTGACATCACTCTCTCACCTCTGACATCACTCCTTTACCTCTGACATCACTCCCTCACCTCTGACACCTCACCTCTGACATCACTCCCTCACCTCTGACACCTCACCTCTGACATCACTCCTTCACCTCTGACATCACTCCCTCACCTCTGACATCACTCCTTTACCTCTGACATCACTCTCTCACCTCTGACATCACTCCCTCACCTCTGACATCACTCCTTTACCTCTGACATCACTCTCTCACCTCTGACATCACTCCCTCACCTCTGACATCACTCTCTCACCTCTGACATCACTCCCTCACCTCTGACATCACTCCCTCACCTCTGACATCTCTCCCTCACCTCTGACATCACTCTCTCACCTCTGACATCACTCTCTCACCTCTGACATCACTCCCTCACCTCTGACATCACTCTCTCACCTCTGACATCACTCCCTCACCTCTGACACCTCACCTCTGACATCACTCCCTCACCTCTGACATCACTCCTTCACCTCTGACATCACTCCCTCGCCTCTGACATCACTCCTTCACCTCTGACATCACTCCCTCACCTCTGACATCACTCCCTCACCTCTCACATCACTCCCTCACCTCTGACATCACTCCTTCACCTCTGACATCACTCCTTCACCTCTGACATCACTCCCTCACCTCTGACATCACTCCTTCACCTCTGACATCACTCCCTCACCTCTGACATCACTCCCTCACCTCTGACATAGTGATGTCAGAGGTACTTCCCCTTTCTTTTTTGTGAAGTGACCTTGAGTTCCTTGAAAGACGCTATATAAATTCAATGTATTATTGTTATTATTATTATTATTATTGTTATTATTATTATTATTATTATTATCATTATCATAACAATATGAACTGACTCACAATCTCAGCTTTAGAGCAAACTTTATGATTGTTCTGGTCCAGCCTGGTGTTGGTGCTGCAGACGGATCATATTGGTCCATTACAGTCCACAGTCTTTCCTCTCTGAGCTGATTGTGTGTTGAGGCTCAGAGGCCCGTTTCAAATTGGCTATAGAGGAGCGGAGCTCTTCATGAGGTCACCGCGCCGCCGAGTCAGTAAACACATCCATCACAGAGAGGCAGAGGAGGCGGAGACGTGACCCGGCATCACGGCTCAACATCAGCATCCAGTCACATGGTCTGAGGAGAGTGATGGTCAGCAGGTCACAGTGGACCACTTCATGATGGACAGACGTTGGTGTGTGAACACGGAAAGAGTCACATGACCTGATGGATGATCTGACTGTGGGTGAGATGGAGGCTGCCGCCGCCGCCGCCGCGTTATCGTGGGGTCATTTCTATCAGCCGTGTTAGTGGACAGACCGCACTGAAATATATCAGCCGCTCTGATGCTGTGATGAAATATGATTCACACATTCATGTTGGCGTCAGGATGACCTGTAGTAACCCCACAGCTCCAGGAACAGGAGCCGTTAGCACTGTCTGGATCCATCACACCTCAGTCTGCAGCTGCTCTCCTCAGAGGGACAACACTTATTACTGGGTCCGTCTGTGTGAGGGATTCACAGGTGAACAGGGACAGTGTGGCTGTGGAGGTGGGAACAGAGGAGAGACAGCGTGTGTGTGTGTGTGTGTGTGTGTGTGTGTGTGTGTGTGTGTGTGTGTGTGTGTGTGTGTGTGCAACGATACAGGACCAGACCACAGTGATGTGGCAGCAGGTCCTGACTTCAGCCTCTCATATGAGGAAAAATACTGAATGTCCCTGTCCTCCTGTCTGTCCTCCTGTCTGTCCTTTTGTCTGTCGTCCTGTCTGTCATCCTGTCTGTCCTCTTGTCTGTCCTCCTGTCTGTCGTCCTGTCTGTCCTCCTGTCTGTCATCCTGTCTGTCCTCCTGTCTGTCCTTTTGTCTGTCGTCCTGTCTGTCATCCTGTCTGTCCTCTTGTCTGTCCTCCTGTCTGTCGTCCTGTCTGTCGTCCTGTCTGTCCTCCTGTCTGTCGTCCTGTCTGTCCTTTTGTCTGTCCTCCTGTCTGTCGTCCTGTCTGTCCTTTTGTCTGTCGTCCTGTCTGTCGTCCTGTCTGTCCTCTTGTCTGTCCTCCTGTCTGTCGTCCTGTCTGTCCTTTTGTCTGTCGTCCTGTCTGTCATCCTGTCTGTCCTCTTGTCTGTCCTCCTGTCTGTCGTCCTGTCTGTCATCCTGTCTGTCCTCCTGTCTGTCGTCCTGTCTGTCCTTTTGTCTGTCCTCCTGTCTGTCCTCTTGTCTGTCTCCTGTCAGTCGTCATGTCTGTCGTTCTGTCTGTCCTCCTGTCTGTCCTCCTGTCTGTCTCCTGTCAGTCGTCATGTCTGTCGTTCTGTCTGTCCTTTTGTCTGTCCTCCTGTCTGTCCTACTGTCTGTCCTCTAGTCTGTCTCCTGTCAGCCGTCGTGTCTGTCGTTCTGTCTGTCCTCCTGTCTGTCTTCCTGTCTGTCGTTCTGTCTGTCGTCCTGTCTGTCATCCTGTCTGTCCTACTGTCTGTCCTCTAGTCTGTCTCCTGTCAGCCGTCGTGTCTGTCGTTCCGTCTGTCCTCCTGTCTGTCCTCTTGTCTGTTGAGGATGAAGGTCTGCGTCTGTTGCTGCCACAGTCACAGTCCACCTGCCAGGTGACATCACTGCACACTGCTCTCTCTCCTGATGACAACCACAAGCTCTTAATCACCTGTGTGATGTCACTGTGGGTCTGTGTGATGTCACTGTGGGTCTGTGTGATGTCACTGTAGGTCTGTGTGATGTCACTGTGGGTCTGTGTGATGTCACTGTGGGTCTGTGTGATGTCACTGTGGGTCTGTGATGTCACTGTGGGTCTGTGTGATGTCACTGTGGGTCTGTGTGATGTCACTGTTGGTCTGTGTGATGTCACTGTAGGTCTGTGTGATGTCACTGTGGGTCTGTGTGATGTCACTGTGGGTCTGTGTGATGTCACTGTGGGTCTGTGATGTCACTGTGGGTCTGTGTGATGTCACTGTGGCTCTGTGTGATGTCACTGTGGCTCTGTGTGATGTCACTGTGGGTCTGTGATGTCACTGTGGGTCTGTGTGATGTCACTGTGGGTCTGTGTGATGTCACTGTGGGTCTGTGATGTCACTGTGGGTCTGTGTGATGTCACTGTGGCTCTGTGTGATGTCACTGTGGGTCTGTGTGATGTCACTGTGGCTCTGTGTGATGTCACTGTGGGTCTGTGATGTCACTGTGGCTCTGTGTGATGTCACTGTGGGTCTGTGTGATGTCACTGTGGGTCTGTGATGTCACTGTGGGTCTGTGTGATGTCACTGTGGGTCTGTGTGATGTCACTGTGGGTCTGTGATGTCACTGTGGGTCTGTGTGATGTCACTGTGGGTCTGTGATGTCACTGTGGGTCTGTGTGATGTCACTGTGGGTCTGTGTGATGTCACTGTGGGTCTGTGTGATGTCACTGTGGGTCTGTGATGTCACTGTTGTGTCTCTGCAGGTGTGTGGTTGCTGATAGAGGTGCTCTGACAGTGTATGTGTTCTCCTGATGTTCCTCCTGCTGTCTGAACAAAGTGAAGACATCAGAGCACCAAAGTAATTTTCTTGTCATTATTTTCTGTTCATCACGTCCACAGCTTGTCAGAGACAAAGTGAGTCTATAATAAGAACTGTGCGGGTCATTAAACTGGTGGGTGTGTGTTTTATTCTGCAGCTTGTGAAACTGTGTTCCCTCATGTTAATATATCTCTCAGAGCGTGGAGCTGCTCTGCTGCCAGAGGCTGCGAGCGCAGCCGCGTACGGAGGCGAGGGGAAGCAGCGTACGGAGGCGAGGGGAAGCAGCGTGGAAACAACACTGCAGGGAGGTGAAGTGTGACAGGGCGCTGCTGTGAGGCAGGGAGGGCACACTCTGCTCTTTCTGTAGTGGAAGAGTGGAAAAGGCTGGACGAGTTCTGTACGGAGACACCTGGAGGTCCCACAGAGGACGAGCTCTGTGAGGAGACACCTGGAGGTCCCACAGAGGACGAGCTCTGTGAGGAGACACCTGGAGGTCCCACAGAGGACGAGCTCTGTGAGGAGACACCTGGAGGTCCCACAGAGGACGAGCTCTGTGAGGAGACACCTGGAGGTCCCACAGAGGACGAGCTCTGTACGGAGACACCTGGAGGTCCCACAGAGGACGAGCTCTGTACGGAGACACCTGGAGGTCCCACAGAGGACGAGCTCTGTGAGGAGACACCTGGAGGTCCCACAGAGGACGAGCTCTGTGAGGAGACACCTGGAGGTCCCACAGAGGACGAGCTCTGTGAGGAGACACCTGCAGGTCCCACAGAGGACGAGCTCTGTGAGGAGACACCTGGAGGTCCCACAGAGGACGAGCTCTGTGAGGAGACACCTGGAGGTCCATTAATCCCTGATATACGGACACCTACTAAGTAGTTCCAGTCAAATTGTCAAATTGCAGCCACAGTAACGTTACACACGGCCGATCATTTGTTCGTTCATTCATCTTGATGTTGATTTGGGGACAATGACATGATGGTAAACTAGCCAGTCTTGTTGTTAAACACACTGTCAGATTATATTTACTGTTTGTCAACCGTACGCAATGTTATCGACTTTGAATCTTGCTAGCATAGCGTTAGCTTTCTGGCTCCAGAGTCACCTGTCAATCAACAGCTGATGTTTTCATCAGTGATCACTTTACATCTGTTTAGTCTGTTTGTCTTGTTTCTCAGGAGGAGGAGGAGGAGGAGGAGGAGGAAGAGGAGGAAGAGGAGGAGGAGGAGGAGGAGGAGGAGGAAGAGGAGGAGGAGGAAGAGGAGGAGGAGGAGGAGGAGGAGGAGGAGGAGGAGGAAGAGGAAGAAGAGGAAGAACAGGAGGAGGAGGAAGAAGATGAGGAGGAGGAGGAGGAGGAGGAGGAGGAGGAGGAGAGAGGAGGAGGAGGAGGAGGAGAGAGGAGGAGGAGGAGGAGGAGAGACTGACGTGCTTTAATAAAACAACTCCAACACCAAAAGACAAAATAAGTCACGCTGCTAAACTGAATCTCACACACACACACACACACACACACACACACACACACACACACACACTGTTCTTAATTTAACTTTAGCTGCACTACAACACACCCTCCTCCTCCTCCTCCTCCTCCTCCTCCTCCTCCTCCTCCTCCTCCCCGTCCTCAGATGAGAGGAGCTGTGGCTGTGAGGAGGAGGTGTCTCCGGGGAGACTCGCTCACATGAGGAGACAATCAACACTTTAAATGTCTTTGAGCTTCGTCCAGAACTCTGAGGACCATTTCCAGTTTTCATTTTAACAACCATTCAGCACGAGCTCGTCTCGAACGTTAGAGTCAGAGTTAGATGAGCATCAGAACCAGAACACGTTCAGCTCACAGCTCACTGAGGTTTAAAGCAACATTATGCAGAAATGTGACCTGAAAGTAAGTTATTTTGATGGTACACAGCACCAGTGTTGTGTAACATTACTTTTAAAAGTGACTCATTACAAGATTACTGCCTTTAAAAAGTAACTTGTTAACTTTTGGTAACTAAAGTCCTCTAACACGTTAGATAACCTCAAACCTCTCTGTGGCTCGTTGAGCGTGTGTTATCTGGTCCAGACGGCGTGGAGCCCGTACACGGACTCTACGTCACTCTGTAGCTTCTTTGCAGCCCACGTTCAGTCGCTGTACAAATATTCAGCATCAACACCGAGTTCGGTCCATTTTGACCCGTGAATGTGGACCATTAGTCAGCCGTCTCAACAGTGCTGACGTCTGAGGGAAAGGAGAGCAGGAGACTCCAGAACTGTCTGAGAGACGAGCCGTCGTTTACAGACTGTCATCAGACAGAGACAGCCGTGGGAACGTACAGAGGAACTCACCTGCTTCTGTGATTCAGGCACAACATCTGGACAGAAGACAGCACAGGACAGACATGATTAACAACACGACAGAAGACAGCACAGGAGTAAAGACAGAGGAGTGATGGGGGAGGTGAAGTCAACTCCACCTCTGTACACCACCTCTCCTCCTTCCTTTAATGCTGTCACCTTCATCACCTCGTCTGCCCTCTCTGACCTTCCTCCTCTTTATATGCACCTCCTCTCTCCTCCCTCTGTGTCGCTCCTCTTCTTCTTCTCCCTCCTTTGCCTCCTTTTCTTGACCCCATTTCTCCTCTCGTCGTGTCGTCCCTCCTCTTCACTGCCTCTGGTTTCTGTTGTGGTACATTTAGTCTCTCTCTCATCTCGTCTCCCCCCTCTCCCCTGCTCTCCCTCCTCCCCTCTCTGATCTGTAATTAATCCCTCTTCTGCCTACGCTTATCTCCGCAGGGATTTGTGAGGAATCCTTTAATTACCTCGACTGAAACCACTTGAAAGCTAACTTTTTACTCCAGATAACAGCCTCGCCTCAGATGACCGTGTTATCATCGCCTTAGTTAGCATTAGTTAACCAGCGTCGTGAGTCACTCTGTCAGTGAAGGATTTCCTAAAGCTCGCCCTTAAAAACCCTCCTCAGCCTCGTCTGAGTGTTTGTGGTGAGAGAGCAGGAAATCAACATGATCGTCTGTTTGAATAATTTATGGCTCAAATGCAACAAGCTTAAAAAGAGAAAACAAGTGTGTATTTAAAGGGTAATGGTGTGTGTGTGTGTGTGTGTGTGTGTGTGTGTGTGTGTGTGTGTGTGTGTGGAGCAGCAGGTGAACCAATCAGAGCGCTCATGCTGACTGACATTTCATAACCACCGTCTGCACTCACAGAAAGCTGTCTGATGGATTAAGACCCACCCAGAGGATTAAACCCTCACAGCCGCCATCATTCAGACACTACGGAGGTGACGGGGGATGAAAGGTGGAGGTGGAGGAGGTGGAGGTGGAGGTTCAGATCAGACAGGGCTTAATAAACACCCACAGCAGATTTCTGTTGGTTTTAAAAACAGCCTGTGAATGTGCAGCCTCATTAGTGGATGGAGGCACTGCACCTCAGCACAGCTTCACAGAGCTGTTAGCATGGCTGTTAGCATGGCTGTTAGCATGGCGTTAGCATGGCTGTTAGCATGGCTGTTAGCATGGCTGTCATGAAGAACCGCCGGAGAAGTTGAAGGAATCCTGCTGAAGATACGAAGCTGAAAGTCAAAGTTGTTCAGACCCAGACGGCCCGTGGATGATCTGGAGGGAGACGAGGGTCCAACAGAACCTGCTGCAGTGTGGATGTGTTCAAGAACAGGCTCGATAAACATGAAGAGAAAAGTGAATGAGAAAATGAATATTCTATACTTCTGTTCTGTTGCCGTCAGACCGGACGTGTCACATCGGGCCGAACCGCTCTGTGTGTCACATCGGGCCGAACCGCTCTGTGTGTCACATCGGGCCTCACTGACAGGACTCACTGTGGGCGATCGAACTCTCTCGCTGTGTTGCATGTGTTCAGTGTGAAAGAGAGGAGAAAGAACAGAAATAATGGAATGAGTCATCAGTCATGACGGGAGCAGGCGGGTTATTTCAGTCACTCACCTGATTATCAGGAACAGAACGGTCAGAACAGAGTTCTGAGCTCTGAGTTCTGTCAGAGTGGATAAAGTCTTCAACATGACTCTGACCCACACATGAGGACAAAACAAGACACATAGAACATAAGAAGTAAACATTATTAATACACGCAGACAGCAGGTCTGGATCAGAACCCCCAGAACCACGTCTGCAGAACATGTGAACACTCCGTGTTGTGTTGTTCAGCGGAGGTTCCTAAACACCGGGCCGCAGACCAGGGCCGGGTCTGAGACCAGGGCCGGGTCTGAGACCAGGGCCGGGTCTGAGACCAGCTGCTGCCAGGCTGCACAGGGAGGTCCAGACGACCCGACTGTGTTCTGCTTCTCTAAACCTGCCGGAGCCTTAAATCAGACGGCTCTTTTATTTTGAAAGTCTGCCGTGGTTCTGAGCGCCAGGACCAGCAGCATGTTGTAGTGTTTGATCTGAACAGAAAACGCTCCTCACTCCAGGTGTCACACCGCGGTGAGGTCTTGGTTTATTTTATGTTTTGGTCTCGTCACTGCTGCTTTTATTTTGAAAAGTAACTCTCCTCTCGTTTCAGGTCACTTCCCTGTGTGTCACCTGTCTGAGTGTCTCCCCTAATCACCGATTGTGTTCACCTGGTGCTCCCTTCCCCCAGGTGTTAAATAGTCTGCGTCTCCCTTGTCTTGTGCCAGTGTGTCGTTTATCGCCTCGCCAGCCTAACCACAGTTCTCGCCATCGCCTTCTGCCTTGCTTCGTCAACAAGTGTGTTTTCCTCGTAAGAGTGATTTTCTTTTGTACATTTTCACAGCTTAGCTGCTCCCTTAGTTTGTTAGTTGTTAGATAGCCTTTTGTTTTTCCTCCTTCGGAGTGATTTTGAGTTATTTAGTATTTTCTCCCTTAGATAGTTCCTCCAGTTTTCGGAGTGATTTTTAGTTTAGTCTTTTCCCTGTTAGGTTGTTTCCTCCCTTTTGGAGCGCCCTTTGTTTATTAGTATTTTATTTTGTCCCTTTTTCCCCTTCCTTGTCAGGTTTGTTTTTCCTTAGTCCTTAGGGTAGATTTGCCCTGAGATTCAGGTTAGTCAGGAGTTTTGTGATTTTCCCTCTTTTTAGGGAATTTTAGTTTTAGGTCTTCTAGACTGTTAGTTTTCACAGCCCTTTTGTTTCCTCTGTTCGGGGATTACCTCTTGCTGTCAAAGTACACAAATAAAGTGCCTTCTGACAAACTCTATCTCTGCGTCTGAGTCCTGCTTCGAGTCCGGCCTGACAGTAGGTAATAAAACTCGGACACAGGGAAGTCGCTTCAAACCCAGTTTTTTACTTGAGACAAAACCCGGTTCTGTTCACACAGCGGACTTAGAAAAGAAATGTCACTATGAAACATCGAACTCAGAACAGACACGAGTTTAAAAAACACCTCCAGACCAAACCAGAGAGGAGGTACGTCAGCAGACAGAACCACACGCCGACAGCAGCTGCGTCTGATCCAGATCAGAACCAACCAGCGTTTCTTTGGGTCTGTTGGCTTCAGGTACAGAAACACCTGGTTACATCATGTTTGGACTAAGACATCTGTTCTGTCTCCATATTTAAAGGATCCAGAGGTGAGACTCCAGCTGCCGTCGACTGTTTGGCTGAAATAAATCCTGATGTGACGTCTGATTGTCAGATAATGTGAGTGTGACACAAATATCATCCTCAGACCACCTGAGCCCTGCAGACTGGACCCTGTTTCAACATCAACTGTGTGAAACACAGAACCAGATGTTTCTAACATGGACCAAACGTCCACCTGTCGGCTGACACCTGTCGGCTGACACCTGTCGGCTGACACCTGTCGGGCTCAGTGTACCTCCTGTCTGGGCCGGTCCGAACTCCTCCAACACAGCCATGGTACAGCTGATCTTTAGTCATGACTCTGTCCTGGGTGATTCTCACACATCAGATCCATCAGCACATTGTAAAACCATATTTAAACATGTCATGGTCAGTTCACTGAGCACAGACTGGAGGAACGAGGAGAGAAACATCCTCTCACTTTACAATCCTCTGATCAGTAACAACAACTAAACAACTGAACCTCAACACTCATTTACATCGATCCACATGTCTGCACAGAATACAAATATAGATTTATCTGAATCGTCTGCGTCTTTGTTTTCAGACATCATGTTTTTCTTCTCCAGCAGCAGCTGGAGCTTCCTTCTCTCTTTGGCAGTTTGGAGTCTGAGGTCCTGCCAGCTCCTCCTGGATCTCCCTCCTGACACCTGATCAGGTGGCAGGAGATCCAGTCTAATCCCTGCTGATCCGGCCGAAGGCTCGACGGGAGGTAGAGGCCACCGGGCCGAATCCATGGAGCCGGACAGGTGAAGGTAGCTGAGGTCGCTGCAGCCGAGCGCCAGTTCACTCGTCTGCTCAGAGAGTTTGGTAGAAAACAGGTCAGTGATGTCACATCCTGCCTCCTTTACATCCCGACGGAGAGCAGACTGAGCTCTGAGGCTGTTAAAGGGTTCATGAGAAGGTATTCTGTTGATCCAGAGCCTGTTGATGAGGAGCAGAGTGAGGCTTAAAGGAGCAGTTCACCCAAACTGTAAAACCCGTCTACTCTGAAGTCAGTGAAGTGTCGTCGTCCTCAGAACAGTTCTGGAGCTTCACAGTAAAACTGAGTCGCAGCGTTCTGCTGAACATCTGAAGCAGCTGGAGACGTGATTCAAACATCAGATGTCTCCGTCCAGCTCGTCTGCTGAGATCACAGTCTGCAGCAGAGACACATCACAGACTGATCTCAGACCAGATTTATTGATTTGTTTAGCTCGTGCTAACACTGTTAGCTCAGCAGCTACAGAGAAGACTTCAGATTAATGAAATAAATCTGGTCTCAGATCAGACGAGCTGTGCGAGACATCTCATGGTTCTTTGGTTGTTGTTTTTTTACCAATGACTGAATTTTCATTTTTGTTTCTTCACAGTTCAGAGTTTATATCTGGCGTTCTGATTGGATCTGGCGTTCTGATTGGATCTGGCGTTCTGATTGGATCTCGTCAGTGGACTCGTGACAGTGAGGCACTTTGAACCTTCTCTCTGAGGCTCCAGCTTGAAGCAGAGTTTATTCACACACGGCTCTCGTCCTTGTCTCCTCGTCTTTTGTCCGGCCGACACGTCTCTGCTTCCTGTCCAGGTAAAGACGAGTCCTTCTCCTCATCGCTGGAGTGCAGCTCTCCGTTCCGTAGCTTCCTGACGTCGCCCAGGGGCAGCTGGGTGGAGCTGTAGGCCAGCGGCGGGATGGTGTTGACCAGTATGAGCTGCAGCGGCTTCTTCTCCGGCTGGTACTGGCAGCGGACGTACCGCAGGAAGGCCGTGCGGTACGTGTGGTTGAACAGCGTGTAGACCAGCGGGTTCACGGCGGAGGACAGGTACCCCACCCACACGAAGACGTTCAGCAGGCCTCCCATCAGTCCGGCGTCGCACACCTCCGGGTCGCACACCACCACCAGCACGTTGGTGATGAAGAACGGGCACCACATGACCACGAAGAGGAAGAACACCACCCCGAGGACCTTGGACGCCTTCTGCTCGTTGCTGATGGACTGCATGGTGCGGCGGCCGAACAGCGAGCCGGAGACGCTCCCCCGGGCTCCGCCCAGCCCGCCGCTGCTCCCCCTGCCGCCGGCCTCGCGGCTGATGGAGCGTCTGAAGAGCTTCTCGGAGGACAGCGAGGTCTGCGGTAAGAAGCTCAGGGTGAAGGTGGTGCTCCACTTGGGCCGCGGGACCAGCTGGTCCAAACAGAGCGTGGCCTCGTTCTGCAGGGCGCTGATGGTCAGGAAGTAGGTGACCACCATGATGGTGAGGGGCACGAAGAACGCCACGAAGGAGCCCACCAGCACAAAGTTGTTATCTGTCAGGAAGCAGCTGCCATCTTTGAAGACCTTGGAGTGGTCTCTGAGTCCCAGCACCGGGATGGGCATGGAGATCCCTGCAGAGAGGACGAGACCAGGTGAGACAATGAAACAACGAGAGCCCAGGACACGTTCAGAATATCAGACTCTCTATCTGAGTGATGTCTGAGACGTGACGCAGCACGGTGTCGCTGCAGAGACGCTGCAGCCTCACATCATCACTGCTTACATCACTACCAGTCACATTTCAAACTGGAAGAACAATTTCAATCTGCTGAAACTTTATTAACAGCCTCCTCATTCTGTCTGAGGGACAGGATCAAACCTCACTCAGCCTCGGGGAGCAGGTCTCTCAGGTGTAGGAGAGGAGGAGGAGGAGGAGGAGGAGGAGGAGGAGGAGGAGGAGGAGGAGAGGAGGAGAGGAGGAGAGGAGGAGGAGGAGGAGAGGAGGAGGAGGAGGAGGAGGAGGAGGAGAGGAGGAGAGGAGGAGGAGGAGGAGAGGAGAGGAGGAGGAGAGGAGGAGAGGAGAGGAGAGGAGGAGGAGAGGAGGAGAGGAGAGGAGGAGAGGAGAGGAGGAGGAGGAGGAGGAGAAGGAGGAGAGGAGGAGGAGGAGAGGAGGAGAGGAGGAGGAGGAGAGGAGGAGGAGAGGAGGAGGAGGAGGAGAGGAGGAGGAGAGGGAGGAGGAGGAGAGGAGGAGGAGAGGAGGAGAGGAGGAGGGAGAAGAGGAGGGGGAGGAGGAGAGGAGGAGGAGGAGGAGGAGAGGAGGAGGAGGGAGAGGAGAGGAGAGGAGGAGGAAGAGGAGGAGAGGAGGAGGAGGAGAGGAGGAGAGGAGGAGGAGGAGAGGAGGAGGAGAGGAGGAGGAGGAGGAGGAGAGGAGGAGGAGGGAGAGGAGAGGAGAGGAGGAGGAAGAGGAGGAGAGGAGGAGGAGGAGAGGAGGAGGAGAGGAGAGGAGAGGAGAGGAGGAGGAAGAGGAGGAGGAGGAGGAGGAGGAGAGGAGGAGAGGGAGGAGGAGAGGAGAGGAGGAGAGGAGGAGAGGAGGAGGAGGAGAGGAGGAGGAGGAGGAGAGGAGGAGGAGGAGAGGAAGGAGGAGAGGGAGGAGGAGGAGAGGAGGAGGAGAGGAGGAGAGGAGGAGGGAGAAGAGGAGGGGGAGGAGGAGAGGAGGAGGAGGAGGAGGAGAGGAGAGGAGAGGAGGAGGAAGAGGAGGAGGAGGAGGAGAGGAGGAGAGGAGGAGGAGGAGAGGAGGAGGAGAGGAGAGGAGGAGAGGAGGAGAGGAGGAGGAGGAGGAGAGAGGAGAGGAGGAGAGGAGGAGAGGAGGAGGAGATGAGGAGGAGGAGGAGGAGAGGAGGAGGAGGGAGAGGAGAGGAGAGGAGGAGGAAGAGGAGGAGGAGGAGGAGGAGGAGAGGAGGAGAGGGAGGAGGAGAGGAGAGGAGGAGAGGAGGAGAGGAGGAGGAGGAGAGGGAGGAGGAGGAGGAGAGGAGGAGGAGGAGGAGAGGAGGAGGAGGAGAGGAGGAGGAGAGGGAGGAGGAGGAGAGGAGGAGGAGAGGAGGAGAGGAGGAGGGAGAAGAGGAGGGGGAGGAGGAGAGGAGGAGGAGGAGGAGGAGAGGAGGAGGAGGGAGAGGAGAGGAGAGGAGGAGGAAGAGGAGGAGGAGGAGGAGGAGGAGAGGAGGAGAGGAGGAGGAGGAGAGGAGGAGGAGAGGAGAGGAGGAGAGGAGAGGATGAGGAGGAGGAGGAGGAGAGGAGGAGGAGGAGGAGGAGGAGAGGGAGGAGTTCACAGTTCACTGTGGAGGAATCCTCTTCTCCTCCTCTCCTCCTCCTCCTCTTCCTCTCTGTTAAATCATTAATGTGCTCTAATTATTGATCCTGTGGAGGAGGTTCGCTCCTTTATTATTTATTATCCCTCAGTATCAGTTAATGTGCTGTCATGTCCTCAGGTGGTGTGTGTGTGTGTGTGTGTGTGTGTGTGTGTGTGTGTGTGTGTGTGTGTGTGTGAGTCTATATGGTATACGGGGACAATTGACCTGACATCTCACCTGGGCTCCGGGGACCTAGGGGTAATATGAGGACTATGCCAAAGTCCTCATAAACAAAAGAGTGAAACTGTATTCCTGAGTGTCTAAATAGCATAGATTCTCATTTTCTTTGATAGTCCTCATGTACCACTTGACCTGATTTCGAGTGTATCCCAGTGTATGTGAACAGCGGACCCTATCGCTCGGTCCTGTACTGCAGTTTCATACACATTTCTGATACACACGAGTTAATTTGGCGGGCTCTGTTCTGATTGGCTGGTTTAAACAAGTGGGCGGGGCTAACCAGAGGTCGGCTCGAAGCTCCGCCCACAGCATGCCCACAGCATGCCCTGGCATGCCTCAAATGTACCGGAGGACAGAAACAACAGCATCGCAGCATGATGGATTTACTGAGGGATTAAACACATACAGGTAAGCATTTATATGTGTAAATATAACTGCTTTTTGCTTGAGCAAGTGTGTAATTTGTGCAAGTCAGTAGTAAGTAAGTTTTGGGTGTAAAATTAACACATGGTTAATATTAGCTAGCTGCGTTTTAGTGGCTAATGCCCTCGTTAAGCCTAAATATTACACAGGGCATGCCTTATTTTGCTTTTTGCTAGTAAAGAGGTGGAAAAGAGGACAGAAGCAACATTAGTTTACTGCTCAGGGTTGTTTTTTTGGTTGAAAAAACAGTTTATTGATTATTTTTGCTTGATATAAGCTACCTAGGCTAAGTCAACATGTGCTCTCCTTGTTTAGCCTCGTTAAGCCTTTGGTACGTCGTGCATGCATTACTGCACCTGCAGAGAGGACAGGTGATGGAGGAGGCTGTAGAAAGCAGCTAGTTAGCAGCAAGTGGATATATTGATAGTTTTTTTCTGCCCTGTAAGTACTAGATTCATTAACTAATTTTAACTCCATGTTGTCTTTTTCCACTGCTGCCGTTTTTCTTTTCTCTTTTTTCTTATTTTGGTCACCCATATCTGAACCTGGTAACTTTTGTCAAGTAACATCATTTTAAATTTTGGTAGCAAGTTCCACAAGATGAAATTAATTTGTATTAATAACCAACCAAATTGATCAACTAGAGGAGAATCTGACTGCCTTTTCTCCCAATATTTTTTGAAGTCTGTCTGTCTGAGCTCATAATGCATAATTTGCATATGTGATGAAATAATTGGAATTGATAAAACATTAATGAGTAGTGTTCAGCAAAATATAAATGATGCAGTTATAAGAATCCAGATGTTGCTTATATATACACTGATTTCCACAGACTTTTGTTTTCTAATCATGCATGTCCTATTGAACATCATAATTCTGACAGTCATCTTTGTTAATTCAGGCTTGTGACAACTGCCAGTAAAACATGAAAAGACGAAGACGCATTAAACCAAAGAAAGATGCAAAATTGCATGTTACTACTGGAAGGGACAAAGTGCCTCCAAAATGTTCTGGGGCCACAAATTCCACACCTACGACTGAAGATATTGAAAAGGTATACAGTATGTTCATACGAGATATTTTCATTAATATCTTGCATTTGTCAACCGTAGGATGTTTTTTCTATTCAGACCTTAAATACCCTTTGTAGTGGTACATTCCTGGTACTTCATATTTATTGTCTCCCCTTTCTCTGTTCTTTATCTGCTATAGATGGCACCTGAGAGAAGCCAGGTTCAGATGGATGTGAGCGACCCAAATCAGACAACTCCAGTACTCGATCCACTCAACAAAGCTGAAATGGTAAATTAAGTTCAATATACTACTTAATGGTGTTACTGTGTTTGTGTGTGTGTGTGAGCGTCACCTGAGTGTGATATGGTTTATATGGACAATGGTATAAAAGGACATTCTCATAGAATACTTTTCTAAGATTAAGTCAGTGTACAGTAAAGTCTGTGTGTATGTGTGTCAAACAGTGAGCCACCAGATTATGTCTTAAGAGGACCAAACAGTTTATGGGGTCCTATCTCAATGTGGGGTTGATAGTGGCATTAATTTAGGTTTTTAAGCAGATTTGACCAGCTGTATTTGATCTCAACATTAGTTTTATGTGTAAGATAAGATATTAAGTTACATCTGATGGATGGGGACCCAGTTACAAGTAATAAATAGAATTCATAACAAGATGTGATTTAACATGAATCCTGGCAAATCTAAAACTGAAAATACAAGAAGTCACTCTGTGAAAAAGCTCACAACCACCACTTCAAAGTAGAGTAAAATCATTCTAGCAAGAGGGTTGGCAATAGATAAACAATGAAGTTACGAAATGTTGTATTCATCAGAGTTTAGTTTTCATAGTCTACAGACTGTAGTCGTGTGGCCTGTTTAGTGACTAAAGAACTGTTACAGAGTGGATTTGTTTCCCACAAAATGCTCATAGAAAGATAGTTATAATAATATATCTTTTTTTTTTTTTTTTTTGCCTTCTTGCAGGGTCTTGATGAGGAAATGCCTCCAAAATGTTCTGGGGCCACAAATTCCACACCTACAACTGACGATATTGTAGAGGTATATGTTCATAAGAGATATATTTTCATTAATAATTTGTATTGATTGTTTTTATCTTGAAAAAATATCCAGTGAGGTTAAAAACAAAGTATATTTTTCAACTGTAGGATGTTTTTTTCTATTCAGACCTTAAATACCCTTTGTAGTGGTACATTCCTGGTACTTCATATGTATTGTCTCCCCTTTCTCTGTTCTTTACCTGGTATAGATGGCACCTGAGAGAAGCCAGGTTCAGATGGATGTGAGCGACCCAAATCAGACAACTCCAGTACTCGATCCACTCAACAAAGCTGAAATGGTAAATTAAGTTCAATATACTACTTAATGGTGTTACTGTGTTTGAGTGTGTGTGTGAGCGTCACCTGAGTGTGATATGGTTTATATGGACAATGGTATGAAAGGACATTCTCATAGAATACTTTTCTAAGCTTAAATCAGCATAAAGTCTGAGTGTATGTGTGTCAAACAGTGAACCACCAGATTATGTCTTAAGAGGACCAAACCGTTTATAGGGTCCTATCTCAATGTGGGGTTGATAGTGGCATTAATTTAGGTTTTTAAGAAAATTTGACCGGCTGCATTTGATCTCAACATTAGTTTATAAGATATTAAGTTACATCTGATGGAGGGGGACCCAGTTACAAGTATTAATTAGAATTCATAGATAGATGTGATTTAAAATGAATCCCGGCAATTCTAAAACTATAAATACATTAAGTCAACATACTGCTTAATGGTGTTACTTGAGGCAAAATATCAAAACTACCAACATGTTTCAATGGTGCTGTGTGCGCACAGTCACAGTGAGTGTGACATGGTTAATATGGGCAATGGTATGTCAGGAAATCTCAAAAGTACAGTATGTCACTATAATATCTTGGTGTGAAGAATAAAATTATGACCCCCAGGTTAGGTGGTGATCTTGATCTGCTGCATGTATTTTGGACATCCATGTCCATTGTGTCTCTTGTTCTGTTATACTATTCATGATTGCAGCACTAATACTATAGGTGTGCATGCATAAGTACAATATATTATCAGTATATTGTTTTTACTCCTGACTCCTGTTTTTTAGACTGTGGTAATGTTTCACCTGTTTGCTCTTGTTCTCTATTTCAGATGACTACTGAATATAACCAGAATCAGTGCAACAGTCCAAGTCCAATGGATCCAGTTGTCAACTTTGAAAAGGTGAATGTCACATATTGAATTTAAATTGATTTGCTCTCATTACTGAGTAGATATCAACATGTAAATGGGAAAGATCTTGCTGCTCAAACTGTCTGGCACAAATAAATGTTAAAAATTTACTTTTGCCAAATTGTGTGTTTAGCAGGAACTTGTCATCAGTATCATCCACAGTGAATGAGACTGCCCCTCCCGCTGAAGGTAAGGAGTGTTTAATTGCATCTTAATGCACTTTAATAACACAAATAAAGGCATGCAGCCAAGTATAAAAGAAAAGCTACATAAAAAGACAAGATTTAAAAAGAATAGAATAAAATAGAAGATAAAATGAAGGTGCAATATAATAAAACATAAGACTAAGAAATGACAGCATTTTTAATAAATAATAATAATTTATTAAAAGGCAGTGGCAAAGAGAAACTGTACCACATCTGTACAAAAAACATATCCCAATTAATAAACTACATGGAAACTGTCACTTGAACACTACCTTCAGTGAATTTCATGATCCTTTTCTTTTCGTTTCAGACAGTAGAAGTGTGAAGGGTCTACTCAACACTCTTTGGACCTATTCATATGATTCATGCTGCTTGTCACTGTTACCAGAGACTCCCTTCTGCAGTGGAGTACATTAAAATTGCACTGTATTACAGTTAAAGTTTGGTGGGTGATTTAAATTACTAAAAAAATTAATTAAATTAATTGGCAGTTTACCAAAGCTGGGCAGCCTCAGACCTGGGGGGAGGGTTGTGGAGGAAGGCTAGCTGAAGTGTTGACCCTTACTAATAGAGCTCATATTTGGGTTTGACCCATAGGTGTGACCATACAAAAGTACAATAACACAGCATACAACTAGACAAGTTGCATGTGGAAGTAAACCTGGAGGCCACTGAAGTCAACGTTTACATTTTCATTCATAAACTGATGTGCACTGAAAGCCAGTGAATTCATTAGCAGATTATAACGAGGATGAAGGAAAAAAGAGCAAACACAGACAGGTTAAGTTTTGCTTGTACAGAAGTGTCACCCCAAACCCTTAGGAGATCTTACTTTCCCTCTGTTGACTGCCCACACCGCAGCTGTCTTTCATGTTTGTATTCACAAAGTGACTTCTGCCAGCGCAGAATTGTGACAAATGTTGATCTAGGGTTATGTAAAGTCACATGAATTCTTTTGTAAAATGCTTAAATGTGGACCAGTCTAACTGATGAAGTCACATCATTTGAGGAATTAACTGTAAACCTAAAGTGGAATTGAAATATCAAGATTGTTTTTTTAATCACAGTAAACATCAATATCTTGTCAACTGTGGCATTAGTTGAACTCAATTTTGATGGTGTCGTGACGTAGACAAGTAATTTAGAGAGAGGTCACAACAGGTCAACAAGATTTATACAACTGTTATTCACTCAGGGAGAGGCCATTGCATGGTTCTCTCAAGAATATACTTCACATTCAACTGTGCCATCAGGAGAGATCAATGAGATACTCTTAAATGCTTATAAGAAAATATATTACAATGGCTCAAACTGGCTTCTGTTTGTGCACTAATTTTTTCTCCTTTGCATATTTTCCAGGGACAGATGCTGGTCAAGAACATGGTTCCAGAAGCGTGCCAAAGAGAGCGTGGTCTAAGGCTGAGGTTGCTGCATTAATGCGGCATTTCAAGGATCACATATGCAAGGGAAGACTGGCCACCAAAACTGAATGCAGTCACTGTAAGCTGGTAGAAGGCCGTGTGTTGGCACAAAGAAATGTGCAAAATATAAGGGACTTTGTAAGAAACAGAGGAGTATCTGCAAAGAGGCAGTCACAGAAATAATCTGTAATCACTGTAATCTGTAACAATCTGTAACTCTAACACACAGTTCAGTTTCTTTTTTTCTTTTTTACATTTTTATTTATTTGTTCATTAATGTTTTGTACAGCAAGTTGTATTGCTTAAAGTCATGACACTTGTTTTGTGTGACAGACTGTTGTCCAGCTGTTACAGGCTGTGATCTGGCTGTTAGTCAGTGTCTTCACCAACAGAATGGTGATGTTTCAGCATTAAAAAGTTGAATTAATCATAATAAAAATGATTGTCCCACTAATGCTTGATGCTGTCAGGCTTGTGTATTTATGTTAATTAGAAGTGATTTAAAAGTGACATCATTGCCCTTTAAAGTCCCAATAGTGTTTTTTTTGGACCTCATAAACCACAATTTTTTAAAAAATGGAATTGTCCGTACAAACCACAATAGCGTTAGGGGGCTGTGTATCAAGTTCTGTAGAGTGTATTTGAAACCTAAAGTGACCTAAATTTTTTTCAGATTTTTTGGAGTGTTTCAACCTAACTCCCAGGGCTCTAGGACCTCGGGAAAGGGTAGTCCACCTAAACCACCACCGGGCCTGTTTGGGAAAAAAGACCCGCTAAACCATATAAACCCGTATGTGTGTGTGTGTGAGTGTGTGTGTGTGTGTGTGTGTGTGTGTGTGTGTGTGTGTGTGTGTGTGTGTGTGTGTGTGTGTGTGTGTGTGTGTGTGTGTTCCTACCCACGGAGATGGTCCACACTGCCATGATCTTGATGCGGGCCTTGGTGTGGGAGTTGAAGCGGCTGTGGTGGATGGGGTTCCTGATGCCGATGTACCGGTCCAGAGAGATGGCGCACAGGTGCATGATGGACGCTGTGGAGAACAGGACGTCCAGGTAGATCCAGATGGGACAGAGGTCAGAGGGCAGCGGCCAGCTGTAGTCTGCAGGAGGAGACGAGAGGAGGAGAGGTTAGAGACGTCTGATCCGCCGTCACTGAGCTGTGTGACGTTCAGACAGAACCTCTGTGGAGGTGAATCAACAGAACCAGCAGCAGCACGAGGAGGAACAGAAACCTTCCAGCTGCTCCTCGTTCATCTCCTCTGATCTGTGGTCCTCTGACAGAGCTTCTCTCTCAGAAGACTGAAGGATGGAAACAAGATCACAGACGTGTTTGAATCAAACACTCAGGAAACTCTGGAGCAACATCAGACTGACTGTCAGCATGAACCATCCCAGAGAGCCTGAGCAGATCAGAACATGGACCACACGCTGGGGACTGGACCGAGCCGTACCTGAACACACACACACATGTTCTCACACACACACAGCAGGACGGCCACCTCTCTAAATATAGATGCTGACGTCACTGAGCTGCAGCTGTAGAAATGAAGCAGTATATCAGATCTATAGATCCACATGACGAGGTTATCTACAGAGACGGACTGGGCTACTTTAAGAAGACATCATGTTCAGATTAAAACACCTGCTGCTGTCTCCACACACAGGAGACGGTTCCAGAACATCCAGTGCTTCAGTTCCAGATGTTGGACCGCTGTGGTCCCGGTTCTGCTGACTGGACCTGATCTTTACCTGATGATAGATGAGGATTAATAAACATCCGGACTCATGTGTTTCCTGGATGATGAGACTTTCTGGTCAGTCTCAGTGTCACAGTGTGAGAACATACAGACGACTGCTGAGCTCAGAGTCCAGCAGACTGAGTCCAGCAGACTGAGTCCAGCAGACTGAGTCCAGCAGACTGAGTCCGGCAGACTGAGTCCGGCAGACTGAGTCCAGCAGACTGAGTCCAGCACACTGAGTCCGGCAGACTGAGTCCGGCACACTGAGTCCGGCAGACTGAGTCCGGCAGACTGAGTCCGGCAGACTGAGTCCTGCAGACTGAGTCCAGCAGACTGAGTCCGGCAGACTGAGTCCGGATGACTGACAGCACAATGAGTTAGAATCTGTCAGAGTTTCACAACGTTATAAAGTTTCTCCTCATGAAGCAACACTCAGAATTGTGTGATTTCTTCAGGGAGTCTGGTGATGATGACACCGTGTCTGGTCACTGGGCTGCAGTGCTGAGTAACAGAACCACCTGTGGATTGTTCTGATTGGTCATTTCACATCACAACACCTGAACCCTGACAGACAGACAGCTAATGTTAGCATCCTGACTAAAGTCTGTATCCCTGCTCACAGATCAGAGAAGAAGACAGAGTGCAGAACTCCCCTGAGAATCTTCCTGTTTTTCAGTTGTCTTCAGTATGAAAGGGATCAGCTGCAGCTGTCTGTAGACCATCAGCTGTCTGTAGATCATCAGCTGTCTGTAGACCATCAGCTGTCTGTAGACCATCAGCTGTCTGTAGATCATCAGCACGCTGCAGACCGGAGCTGCTAACAGCTGAGTCACTCCTCTTTTATTCACTCCGTCTGTTCCAGCTGAACTTTGTCACATCTTCTTTTCACTCATGCACAAACTTACACAATACACACATATATATACACAAACACAAATCTTTTTTTGAATTTCCGTAACTTCCGCTCATGATTTGCAGTAGTAATACTGATCATGCTGCGTCCACTCTGATGTATCTTCCATGTCAGTGAGTTACAGCCTCTGCACGTCGACGCCAGGCTGCGTGAACACGAGGAAACCAGAGACCTCAAACATTCTCCATGTTCCTGTCTGAGAGAAGAGATTCCCCCTCAGGGATGATGATCATCATGTAATTACCTGTACAGGTGATCACACACTCACACACTCTGATCTGAGGTGTCTGAGGTGTCTGACTCTCAACACGTCCTCCGGTCGTCAGCTCGCTGCTCTCAGAGACGTCTCGTCTCGTTAAACCTCCACATGTTCACACAGCGACTGTCACACTGCGTCTCAAGCGCTGACACCAATTAGCCCCGTCAGCTGTTAGCCCCCGTCAGCTGTTAGCCCCCGTCAGCTGTGAGCCACGGCTCAGCCTGAGGAAAGACACTCTGGTGTCTCTTCAGGTGTTGGAGGCGCCTTCACAAGTCAGCGAGTCACAGTGAAGAGATCAAGGTTCATCTGAGAAGTGTCATTAGTGATGGCGACACAGACGCCGTCTGACAGGACGCTGACACGTCTGCCTTTGTATCTGAGTGTGACTGGAGTCAGGACGGAGACGGAGACGAGGCCTCCTCTCCTCAACAGTTTGGTGCTGGTTCGTTGTGTATCGTGACTCTGCAAGGATCATAGTTCTTCTCACTCCAGAGAAGAGGGCTGGTTGGACCAAACACTGGACATCAGGATGAGACTGGTCAAGTGTCCAGGTCAAAGTTCAGTCATGTGACTGATCTGATGTAGTAATTAAATACATTTTATACCTAACTTGAACCAAACTGCCTCCATTTAACAATGTTAATGAAGCTCCAAAGGTCGTCATGTTCTGTTTGTCAGCAAGCTTTATTCTGAAAGTCTGAAAATTCAAGAAAGAAATGATCATCATCACGAGTAAAGACGATCAGTGAAGGAGAGAAGAGTGTGAACGTAGTTTCAGCTTCATCTGAGCAGTGACCTCGTTCACACCGACAGGAAGAGAAGAAGAGCAGGAAAACGAGCTCCCAGGAGGACGAGTCGCTCACAGAGAAGACGAGATGAAAGAGAGGAGGAGGAGGAGGAGATGAAGATCACACACACACACACACACACACACACACACACACACACACACCAACACACACACACACACACACACACACACACACACACGTCTCTATACTGACACCATGAGCTCATTCCTTACAGTCTGTTCATCTGCTCATCTGATTCAAAGCTGACTGAACGTTGCCTGAACGTTGCCTGAACGTTGCCTGATGAAGAAACGCCTGCAGATCATGAGAACACACTTCAGACAGGTTAACTGTGCTTCCTGTCTCCCACACACCTGATCAGGATCCTGAGTATCTTCCTGTTCCAGGCCGCTGAACATCTGTACAAACACTGAGACGCTCTGCTGAAGTCTATTTGTAAGTGTTGGTCCCAGAGAGCCGGAGCAGTCGGCAGGGCTCAGCTGGGCTCAGCAGGGCTCAGCTGGGCTCAGCTGGGAGGAAACAGTGTGTGATTATCCATCGGAGCCTGTTTGTGCTGTGAAATCAGCTGATTGTGTCGTCTGAGGAGGAGCTGAGGTCTCCTGAGGCAGCAGGACGACAGCTCCGGGACGAGACGCAGGAGCATCTGCAGTGAGCATCGCATCACATCCTGGAGACAAGAGGACAGTCTGACTCCTTTAAAGGACCAGTCTGCTGTTTCTACATCTCCTGTGCACATGTTGGTCCAGCTCTGTATACTGTCTCACTTCCTGTCTGCGACTCTCAGCTGCAGACTCACTGGTTCCTACTGAAGATGCAAATCTTTGAAATCTCCTCACAGATATGAAGTTCACATTAAGTCCATATAGAGCTGAAGCCCCGCCCCTTCCTGCTCCCCTCAGGGACCTGTGTCTGGTGGTGACTGGAGAGAGACAGGTGATAGATCCAGATCACCTGTTGGCTCCTCGTTAACGAGCTCTGAAGGGTTAACGAGGTGGAGGAGGACCCAGCTGCTCCATCCAGACCTTCACAAAGAGCCGCTCACAAGCTCTGCTCGCTTTGTTGCTGGAGACATTTTGGAGTTTGAGTGACTTTGAAAAGATCAGGTCACCTCATTAAGACTCTCTGAAAGCATTTTAACATTTCACTTGTGCATCTGAGGAAACTTTACAGGGAGAAACAATATTTGATGTAATATAATATTAATATTGAAGAGGACGTTGTTCATTGTGAACACTGTGGTTGTGAGCTGGCTCCTCCTGATCGACTCAGCTCTGTCTGATGAACCATGAGCAGTGTTGGTGATCAGCTGGTTCACAAGCTGCAGCTCACTGCGTCTCCAGAACAATGAACTGCTGCTGCAAACTGTTCAGGGATGTCACATCAGCTTCTACAGTTTATTTCAGAGGGATTTTAAAC
Source organism: Lagodon rhomboides (assembly GCA_039737535.1). Classification (NCBI taxonomy): domain Eukaryota; kingdom Metazoa; phylum Chordata; class Actinopteri; order Spariformes; family Sparidae; genus Lagodon; species Lagodon rhomboides. The sequence continues at coordinate 34,009,129 of CM077790.1, read as the reverse complement.
TTGTAGACGTCTTTTTACAGCTGATAGTCATCAGTGACTCTGTGAGCAGGTCTCAGGTCTGTGACTCCTCCTGGTGTCTTTGTGTGTGTCAGTTTAAGTGTCTGTGGATGAAGTCTGCTGCTTCACTCTGAGCATTACTGCAGCTGCTCAGATCACAGCTGATGACTGATGACTGTACCAGCACACAGCGAGCGGACTCAGCAGACACTGAGCTGTGACGATGTGACCACTGATGGACACTGAGCCTCCACACTCCTGATCCTCAGCACTG
>CM077790.1:33996358-34003858 GCA_039737535.1 Lagodon rhomboides | reverse complement strand
TCCTCGTCCTCCTCTGAGCGAGACGCCGACAGAGACATGGAGAGGACAGCAGACTTCACTGTTGGTCTGTCGGTCGGTCGATTGTTGGTCGGTCAATCGGTCGGTCGGTTGTTGGTCGGTCGGTCGGTCGGTTGGTTGGTTGTTGGTCGGTTGTTGGTCGGTTGTTGGTCAGTTGTCGGTCGGTTGTTGGTCGGTCGGTCGGTCGGTCGGTCGGTCGGTCGGTTGTTGGTTGGTTGGTTGGTTGTTGGTCGGTCGGTTGTTGGTCGGTCGGTCGGTCGGTTGTTGGTCGGTTGTTGGTCGGTCGGTCGGTCGGTTGTTGGTCGATTGGTTGGTTGGTTGTTGGTCGGTCGGTTGTTGGTCGGTCGGTTGTTGGTCGGTCGGTTGTTGGTCGGTCGGTCGGTCGGTCGGTTGTTGGTCGGTCGGTTGTTGGTTGGTTGGTCGGTCGGTCGGTTGTTGGTTGGTCGGTGGGTCGGTTGTTGGTCGCTCGGTTGTTGGTCGGTCGCTCGGTTGTTGGTTGGTCGGTTGGTCGCTCGGTTGTTGGTTGGTTGGTCGGTCGGTCGGTTGTTGGTTGGTTGGTTGGTCGGTCGGTTGGTCGGTCAGTTGTTGGTCGGTTGGTCGCTCAGTTGTTGGTCGGTCGGTTGTTGGTCCGTCGGTTGTTGGTTGGTTGGTCGGTCGGTCGGTTGTTGGTTGGTTGGTTGGTCGGTCGGTTGGTCGCTCGGTTGTTGGTTGGTTGGTCGGTCGGTTGGTCGCTCGGTTGTTGGTTGGTTGGTCGGTCGGTCAGTTGTTGGTTGGTTGGTCGGTCAGTTGTTGGTCGGTTGGTCGCTCAGTTGTTGGTCGGTCGGTTGTTGGTCGGTCGGTTGTTGGTCGGTCGGTTGTTGGTCGGTCGGTCGGTCGGTCGGTTGTTGGTCGGTTGTTGGTCGCTCACACAGCTCACCACAGAGGGTTTTATTTAGTAAAAAGAACAATAAAGAAACTGTGTTCCAGGTGTTTGTTAGCTAACAGTGGGTGTGACTCACACAGAGACTCAAGTCTTTTGTCCTGTTGATCTGGAGCTGTGTGTGTAATCAGTGCTTTTTCTGAACCTGATAATCAATGTATTGATCAGCATCAGTATATTATTAGACTGCAGCACTGATGGCCAGCGTGACAGTATTCGACAGACAGTAAGATTTGAACTGAACCCTCGGCTCGTTGGCTCGCTCAGAAACACAGAGAGCACTTTGTGTAAGATCTGAGGACGTGGACTAGTTGTGAGTGAATCAGAGAGGAAACAGACTGTAATCTCTGAGAGAATCTCCTCCTGCACAGCTGCCCGTCTGCAGAAACAGAACAACACCTGAAGGCTCTGAAACAGCAGAGCTTGTTTCCTTCAGTCAAACCCTCTGAGAGGACGAGCAGAGAGCAGCAGGGACGACGTGACGGGGTGAAAGACTTCAGAGTATAAAGAGAGAGGACAGCACATCAAAGCTGAGAGACAGAGGAGGAACAAAATAAGTGTTTCAACCTAAAACTGAGGGAAATCAATATGTTTGAGTGTTTCCTGAGCCTCTGGAGAGCAGAAGGTGGAGCTGAAGCAGAACAGAGATCAGAGCTGGCAGCCTGGCGACTTGGCCGGCGTCCACCGAGCTGGAAGACCGTGTTCCCTCCATCAGCCTCTGTTGTTCCTGTTGCCTCTGGTGACCAGACGACCAAAGCCCAGAGAGAATTACCTCCTCAGACATTGATTACTGAGAGACTGGACCACAAAAGGCTGAGAGGAAACAGCCTGAAGGAAGCTCTGCTCTCTGCTGCTGGTCCAGAGTCTGTGAGCAGCTTCTTCTGTACAGTCAACAACGTTAATGCCAAGAAACACAGAGTGCTACATGCTGTTAGACTGAAGGCCACTGAGGAACACGCTCTTATTAAACATGCAGAGAACACGAGCTGCTTATTTCACACCGTTAATCTGATGATGTGATTTCAGAATTAAGACTAAGAATAATTCAGAACATGTTAATCCTTTTTACAGGATTAACAATAACCTGATCAAAACTAACAAATTACTGCTGCTGAAATCAAATTACTGGACAACATTTAATCTCAATCCATCAAATCATTTAAAAGAGATTTTAGTCAAAGAAAGTGAAGGATGACCGTCAGACAGACACAGACCGACGACCAGGACGTCTGCAGAGTGTCATCGTGTACAGAAACACGATCAACCTGCAGCTGCTTCACCTGATCCACCATTGAGCCAGTAACACAGCAGCACCAGACTCCATTAACAAATGTGGTGATTTTAAGAGTTGTTGAGTTAAAACAAACTTTCTAACGTAGTGAAACTGTGTCTCTGACAGATTCTGACTGGTTGTGTCCTTGTTGTAAATTCAGCATTAAATCAGAAGCTGAAGTTGTTTGTCTCCTTGTACAAAGTGTCAGTTTGTGGCAGCATGTCTGTACCAGCCTGTCTGCTTCTGTGTCTAAAGTGCTAAAGTCTTACCTGCCAACACTGATCAGCTGTTTGAACACACTGTTTACACTGATGTCACCATTTACACTCCATTTATGAAAGAAGAAACATGTTATTGATCTAAACATGTCACATGTTACAAAGACACTAAACAGGAACAATATAGGCTCCTTCTTTGTCCCCGTGGAGAAAGTCCCCAGACTCCCTTAACAAATGTGTCAGTTTAGTGAGTTGTTGAGTTGGAGACACTTTATAAACTCTGTGAAACTCTGTCTCTGACTCATTCTGCATTATTTGGACCTTCTTGTTAATTCAGCTGATGTTCTACATGAACTTCTTTCTGTCTTTGTGTAGAAACATGGAGTCTGTTTGTCTCTGTGATGGACGGGTTTGTTTCATACAGAGCAGGAAGTGACATCACATCACAGGAGGTCGCTCAGGTTGATGCTGCTGTTTGCTGAGCTGCTCCACAGTCGAACACACTGCAGCTCATCTTCATTTGTAATGAACATGTGTATTTTAAAGTGCAGTCGGCCTCTTTGGGGAAAATAAATGTTTCTCCTGGATCTCTCTACAACACCATCTGTTGAAGGTTCCACTGACAGTGACTCTATTTTAGGCAGATATTCCAGATAACTGTTCATCTTCAACTGTCATGGGTGCAAACTCTGGTGAAGTGAAACTCGGTTATTGAAGCTCTTCAGTGAGCGGAGCGTCGGGAGGATTGTAACATGAGTGTGTTCATCAGTCTGTCAACTTTCCTCTGACAGCTGCTCCCGGAGGACTTCACCACAGACAGAAGAAGACACGGCAGCAGGAGAAGCATTTTCATGGAGAATAGATCAGAAACAGGCTCTTTGTCCACACAGCCAGGATGTAAGTTAATCCTAAATTTCCCAGGACACTTTGAAACGTTGGTAGAATAGATGTGAATCATCGCTGGACCTCCTGCCAGAGAGGCCAGACGAGACAAACACAAGAGAGCCGATGTGCTGAAGAGGCTTCATGAGAGAATCAGCCTGAAACTCTGACAGCTGCACACATAATTCATGAAGTGATGACAGATTCTGGTTCGACTGAAGGTTTGACGGGAGAAATCTTTAATGTTGGATCATTTTAATCAGAGAGCTCAGTCAGCTCAGTGAGGCTGCAGACATGTTCACACCAGGCCCAGTTCATAGTGGTCAAACTGTGTAACTACATCGTCACGTAACACACTGCAGCCCAGAAACACTCACAGTGCACACGTTTCCTCTGAGCGTCACAGCTCGCTCACTGACTGAATTTGATCCATGTGGTCCAACAAAATTCAGAAAGTCTAGAATTTTATCTCTATTGAAGTTAGCTGGACGCTAAACAGGAAGTTAGCTGGGTGCTAACCAGGAAGTTAGCCGGCTCGGTCGGTGGAAGTCTTTAGTGCTCACGCTCTCTGAGCCGCACAACACTGAAGATCTGAGTGTTTTTATCAACAGGAAGTTGAACTTTGTTGCTTCAAAGTGTCACCGAGCAGCTTTTAAAGGAATGAACGGGGCTCCGCCTCCAACAGGTGTCCAGGTTTAATACAACGTCATCGGTCCACAGTGATAATGGACTTGCATTTCTACAGCACTTTTCCAGTCTACCGACCACACTGTCAGCTGCTCATCAGGAGCAATTTGGGGTTCAGAATCTTGCTCAAGGACACTTCAACATGCAGCCAGGTGAGCCAAGGATTCAAACCAGCGTCCTTCCGATCACTGGACGACCCGCTCTACCTCCTGAGCTACAGCTGAGTTCAGTACAGTGGATCAGCGCCGGACGGGACTGTTCATGATTGTGACGGTGCTCCTGTGCTCACACTTTTCACCTTTCCTGACATTTTAGAGAGCAAACATCTAATCAGTGAAGCAGTCGACAGGTTAATCAGCCTGATGTGAAGCAGTCGGGATGTTTCCACCTCCAGAACCTCCAGAACCTTTAGAAGCTTCAGCTGTTGTCAGTCTGAGCGTCTCCTCTGCTCTCCCTCATTTCCTCTGTTTATCTGTCTGTCAGCACACACACACACACACACACGCACACACACACACACACACACACACACACACACACACACACACACACACACACACACACACACACACACACGCCTCAGATCACCTCTGACAGCTGATTGGCTCTCTGCGCTCTGTGTAAATGTCACAGTGGCTGCTCACATAAGCAGCTTTCAGCTTTAAGTAGAAACTTAATTTGCATGACAACGACGGCGTAAATGAAGCAGTAGAAGAAGAAGAAGCTTCAACAGAGCGACCTGCAGCTCGTTACTCGCCGTCCTCAGCCTTTAACGAGGAGACAGAAGAAGTCATTAACCAGCACACACGCCACAATTACACTGTCATGTTGTACACATCAGTCTGAGGAGCAGCAGAGAGCGAGGGACGGACGCCGTGATGTCATCACAGCTGAGAGGTGTCACGCCGGGAGGTGGAGGTGAGGAGGGAGGAGGTGAAGAGGGAGGAGGTGAAGAGGGAGGAGGAGGTGAGGAGAGAGGTGGAGAGAGGAGGTGTTGGCGACAGAGGAGGGAGGTGGAGGAGGTGAGGAGGGAGGTGGAGGAGGGAGGTGAGGAGGTGAGGAGGGAGGAGGTGAAGAGGGAGGTGGAGGAGGTGAGGAGGGAGGAGGAGGTGAGGGAGGAGGAGGTGGAGGTGATCAGGAGGGAGGTGGAGGAGGTGAGGAGGGAGGTGGAGGTGAGGAGGGAGGAGGTGAGGAGGGAGGAGGTAAAGCGGGTGGAGGTAAGGAGGAGTGGAGGAGGTGAGGAGGGAGGAGAGAGGAGGAGGAGGTGGAGAGAGGAGGTGTTGAGTGACAGAGGTGAGGAGGTGGAGGTGTGGAGGGGAGGAGGTGAAGAGGGAGGAGGTGAAGGAGGGTGGAGGAGGTGAGGAGGGAGGAGGTAAGGAGGGTGGAGGAGGTGAGGAGGGAGGAGGAGGTGGAGGTGAACAGGAGGGAGGTGGAGGAGGTGAGGAGGAGAGAGGAGGTGAGGAGGAGAGAGGAGGAGGTGGTGAGGAGAGAGGAGGAGGTGAGTAGGGTGGCGATGGTCAGGAGGGAGGTGGAGGAGGTGAGGAGGGAGGAGGAGGAAGTGGTCAGGAGGGAGGTGGAGGTGGTGAGGAGAGAGGTGGAGGTGAGGAGGGAGGAGGTGTTGACAGAGGAGGAGGTGGAGGAGGTGGTCAGGAGGGAGGTGGAGGTGAGGAGGAGAGAGGAGGAGGTGGTGAGGAGAGAGGAGGAGGTGAGGAGGGAGGAGGTGTTGACAGAGGAGGGAGGTGGAGGAGGTGGTGAGGAGAGAGGAGGAGGTGAGGAGGGTGGCGGTGGTCAGGAGGGAGGTGGAGGAGGTGAGGAGGGAGGAGGGGGAGGTGGTCAGGAGGGAGGTGGAGGTGGTGAGGAGAGAGGAGGAGGTGAGGAGGGAGGAGGTGTTGACAGAGGAGGAGGTGAGGAGGGAGGAGGAGGTGAGGAGGGAGGAGGTGTTGACAGAGGAGGAGGTAGAGGAGGTGAGGAGGGAGGTAGAGGAGGTGAGGAGGGAGGAGGAGGTGAGGAGGTGAGGAGGGAGGAGGTGTTGACAGAGGAGGGAGGTGGAGGAGGTGAGGAGGGAGGTGGAGGAGGTGTTGACAGAGGAGGAGGTGAGGATGGAGGCTGACGAGGTCATCGCTGATGTCACAGAGAGGGGAGGCTGTGACTGGCTGTTAATGAGGTCATTGATTAGTTTGTGGCTGATGTCATGGCTGAATATTAGATTATTAATGAGGTCATGAACAAGGTGCAGCAGATGATGTAATGAGATCACAGGTGGTGCGTTCAGTCACATGATCAGACGGGGAAGATAATAAGGTTATGTGAGACAGGTGTCATCAGGATCAGCGCCCTCTGCAGGCAGGAGGAGGAAACTGTGACAGATCCCAGGTGTTCTCCAGAGACTGTAGCAGAGTGCACGTCTCTCAGCCCACCACCAGGGGGAGTTTCCCTCTGAGCGCTGGTTGTGAGGCTGACGTTCAGACAGCTAACAGCTAACAGCCGCTGTGAGGGACGCGACTGAGACTCCTGTCTCTTCCTTTCCTGTTGAAACAGGTTAGTAAGGTGTGTTAACTGACTGCAGCTCCTGTATAAGGACTGTAAAAACCTTCTGGATGTATGAATGAAGCTTGTTGTTGGAGAAACTCTGTTGTAAACCGTGAGAGACGGAGTGGAAATAGTTTAGCTTTCTCCCGTAGAAAACAACAATGGAAAATGGTGGTCTGACGATATTTTCGCTCGGTTTTGTGGCTCCTGGGCATTTACTTTCATTTCATTTTATGTGTGTGACTATATTTGAATTACAATGGATACTGAGTTAAGAATGGATGTGATGTGAATGTTCATGCTAAAGTTACTCATTCAGGTTGAAAAAGTGTGTCGACACGTGGCTTGTTGTTTACACATGAGAGATGTGTTCAAATAGTATAGTGAAAACTACACAATAGAGGTTAAAGGTTGTCTTCAGGTGTCTTCAGGTGTCTTCAGGTGAACATGAGGCTGAAACATGAACGAGTCAAACGCTGCTGACTCTACAACTACAGGACGGTTTTCATTTTCCATGTAAATGAGCTGCTGTTGTTCATTAAAGCTCAGTGTGTTGTCAGCTCTCTCAGTCCTGAGCTGTAGGAGAGCTGCACTTTAAGTCTTATTCCCCACAGTTTGAGCCGCCGGTCCGGTCCGGTCCGGTCCGATGTGCTGTTCATAAATATAAAGAGAAAACCTGCAGACAAGCTGAGTGAGAGCCTCAGCAGCTGGATCAGTCTGTCAACAGGACACGGGACGCGAGCTGTGTTTACATGCCACAAAGCACCGGATCAGAACATAACGTGTGTGAGGTGGTTCTGCTGGTGTGAAGCGTCTGACCTGCCAGAAACACGAGAGCAGTCGGATGAGCACAAAGATCATGAAAACTAATCAACGTCTGTGATCGAGGAAACAACAGAGACGAAACAAAGAGCTGAAGTTGTCTCAGTTCAGCCCCGAGGTTTGACAACTCTGCACCTGATCGACCATCACAC
>CM077790.1:33956358-33991358 GCA_039737535.1 Lagodon rhomboides | reverse complement strand
AACACATTTCCACATCCAGGTTTTTCTCCACCATGTGACCCTCGAGGGCCTCCGTACGTACCGGAGTAGTTTGTGACTTGAAGGCTGTGTATTTTTTACAGTTCACATTGTGACCACATGCTGTCCAGACGTGACAGCAGAGAGATGAGGACGATGTGACTGATTATAATTAGTGCAGTGAAAATGTACATTACTCTGTGTTTTCCACGTGAACACTATCCCAGTGGCTGCGTGTACGTTGTGAAACAGCTCTGCAACAGTTTCGCTCCGTCGTCCGTCAACACACAGAACCAAACAGCCGGACTGACGAGTTCCTGCCACGATTACTGAATCAGGCACAGTTCTACAACACACAGACAAAGGTGAGTGTTCCCACTGAAGGATGAGAAGAGGAGCTTGGATTCGTCTCCTTGTTGAGAGTCTTTTATGAAAATGAACCGGATGCCATGATGTTGTTTGGGTGTGTGACTTCCTGTCGGCTCTGGGCTGAGTCCGGCTGAACGGACGCGTGGCGCTCGACATCCTGCAGAAACAGAAGCTGTGTTTCTGCTGCAGACGAGTCGGGACCACGAGGAGCTGCAGGAGGAGCGCAGACGGGCCGAACAGGTCTGGAAGCATCTAGAAGCATCTGGCTGGTGGTTTATGTGGCTGTAATGAAGCTGCTGATGATCCGTTAGATGCTCAGCCTGCTTGTGTTCGACCCTACAGACACATATATTGAATGACTGCAGGTGCTGTTTCACCCAGGAAACTGTCCGTTACATCACGCTGTGTGATTTCTTTGTTCTGCTGACAGTTTCCTTTAAGTCCCCTTCAGGTGAAGCTCAGGTGAGCTCAGAGCAGTTTGAACAGCTGCTGAGAGAGAAGATGCTCACGCAGGAGCTCTCAGTGACGGAGGAAGCACTTCCTCTGGCTCAGCCTCTCTCTCTGAGATTACACCACTTTACCTTTATTTTATGTTCCTGTGTTGAGGAAACATCGTGGACAGGGACAGAGGAGACATGTAGAGTGTGTCCTCCCTGCAGCTCTCAGAGCTCGTTATGTGAGCCGCTCGTTAACTCTTTGTGCTGATGCTGAATGGAACCTTTCAGCATCGTGATGGACAGAGACCTGCAGCACCTCCTCGGCTGCAGCAGCATGTTCAGAGAAATGATGGGAGCTTCTCTCTGTGCTGCTGCGTATACGTAGCTCAGCTAGCGCTGCTGAATTTAAAGCTAACCCAACTCCTCACCTCCTCACCTGTGCTCCATCAGCTGATCACTTCCTGGTTGTTTAAGCCTGTTTCCTCCTCATCTGATTGGTCCGTGTGTGTCTCACCTGTCCCTCAGTCCTGCTCCTGTCTCACACTGCCGTCGTCGCTGTCGCTCGCCTCTTGGATCTGGACTGGGATCAGTTTTCCTCTGTTCCTTGTTGGGTCTCCTTCTTGTGTAACGCTGACAGGAGTTTATTGTCCTGTAGAATGAACTCGTGGTTCTGGTTCTGGTTCTGTAGTGTCTCAGCGGACCTCAGGTGTGCTTCAGAGTGGAAGCTGCTCCACACAGAGACACAGGAGACTCTTATTCAACTACAAGCCTGAGCAGAGAGAAGACAGAGCTACAGGATGAGCCCCACACCTGGGAACAAGTCAGCACCTGGGAACAAGTCAGCACCTGGAAACAAGTCAGCACCTGGGAACAAGTCAGCACCTGGGAACAAGTCAGCACAGTTTAATCATGAAGCTCTTCATGAGTTAAAAACAGTTAGCGGTTGCTAACAAGTGTCTGAATGAGACTCCAGAGGTTGTCGGGGACATTAAACGTCCTCACAGCGAACACGGAGACTCGTCTCCTCACTCGTCCGTCTCTACAGGCCACTTTAGTTCCACACTGTTCTAACTCTGACTTTACAACTTGGTGTTCATCTGTGGAGATGATGTGGATCAACAGAACCTGGACGGATCAGAACCTTGTGTTTGACTCACAGATTATATTCTGTAATAATCCAGAGTCCAGGTCAATAATCCCACAGAGGAGCAGAGAGATGCTGCTGTTTAAAGACAGTAAGCTGGTACTGAGCGGTCACATGATCCGAAGCCTGATTCACCCTCAGAACCGGTGGTTCTTGCTCAGCTGACCGTGAGGACTGAACCCAGCGCTGCTCTCTGCTGAGTAATTGGTGTCTGTAGTGTAGAAGACGTGGGGACATTAAGTGTCCAGAGTGACTCCCGCTGACTGAACGAGTCTCTTTAACTCAGCCTCTCTGCAGTCTGCAGAGTAATTACTGTCTCGCTCGTCGTCTCGCTGTCTCAGTGTCTCTCCATCGTTTACTGAATGTCCTTCTCTTTCTCACTGTCTGTCAAACTCTCTCTGACTGCGTCTCTCTGCATCTCTGTTTTATTATTTGTCTCTGAGTTACACCATCAGAGTCTCTCAGAATAAAACTTTATTGATCAGTCACTCAGTGATGAGTTGGCGTCTGCCAGCTTCTCTTCAGCCTCTCACTGATCTCACTTTGGTTTGTTCTCTGTCATCACAATCAGTTCAGTGTTCAGTTAGCCTGTTGCTCCGTCTGTCACACTTACCGTAACGTTTACATTCAGTGTGTTCTGTTGCTCAGACACACCTGAACACGAGCACAGGTGTCTCACACCTTCTGCAGCTTTATCAACAGAAACGTGACTGTGGTCCTTCTGTCTCCACATCTTCAGGATCATCAGGCAGCACTCTGCAGACAGACGTGATGTTCTGATGCTCCTCCACGATCATCTTCTATAAACTCTCTCATCAGAGTCTTCTTCATCTCTCCTCTTCCTCACCATGACGTCTGATCCATAACAACATGACAAGTTATATATATATGAGGTTTGTATGATTTATGCTTCAGAAACATAAATCATACGTGAACACAGATACCTTCACACGTGGAGGAGAAGGCAGCCGATAACAACCTCCAGCTCCACCTTCACCTCCAGCACCATCAGATGATGGAGCACCACCTGTCCTCAGCTCTCCACACAGCCTGCTCTCTCTGACAGAACCGGGTCATCAGGTAACTGGGTCGAGCTGAGCGGGAAACCCTCCGTCGCCTGTGAGCCTCCATCAGGAGAGGCGAGGACAGCTGGAGCAGGTAGATGGAGCTGCACCGGAGGAGCCTCGACAGATGGAGGTCCTTCCTCAGGTCACCTTTCCCAAAATAGAGATGCATCATGGGAACATGAGGATTTACCTGCAGTGTGGTCCTCCAGCAGCAGCCTGGGAAGGATGTTCATCATTCATCTATCATTAATGTTGATCAGAGAGGAATCAGACACGAGACACAGCAGCACAGATGGAGTCCAACAACTGAAACGCTCACAACTGAAAGGAGAAACCAGTGAAAATAACGACTGGAGGAGAAAGCAGCGCCTCGAGTCTTCTTCACCATTCAGAACCAGGCAGAACCCAGAATAAGAGGCGACTTCCAGCAACAATATCCACAAATCTGAGAAGAACAACAGAGACAGAGTAAGAGCGAGCTAACGTTAGCTGGTAATGTTGATCTGTGACGTTAGTTAACACACCTCAGTCATTATCCAGGTACAGAGACTCAGTTACTGTCCTTCAGTCCGTGTTTCAGGTGTCTGTACCTGAGGATCGTCCTCCTCGTGCTGCAGCAGCAGAGAAACACTTCACCTCACAGTTTCATTAGATTCCTTCATCAGTTACATGATCGTACATACAGTCAGTGAGCCTCCTGCTGCTGAGTAGCTGCTCTGTTTCTGTTTAAACACACAATAAAGTTTATTGATTGAGTCATAAAGTGCAGAAGGAACGCTGGAACACATCCAGAGCTCATTATCTGAACCAGCAGATCAACTCAGCGGCCTCAGAATGAAGTTTGTGTCGGAGAAACACGTCTGTGACGAACACTCCGAGGGACCTGAAACTTTTGTGGGTGTTTTCTACCTGATCCAGCAGTGAAACGAACCTGCAGCTGCCAGCTCCTGACTCATTCCAGCAGAAAGTTTCCAGTTTCCAGCAGTGGAGCTCTGCAGGCTCCTGGCTGAAACACAGATCAATAACCTTTATGGAGCCGCTGGGTCGAGCTCGCTTCACATTTCTGTGCTCGCTGTTTACTGCAGATACCAGGTATGAAGAATAATAAAGTCCTGGGCTCCACCGACTGTGCAGAGCTGCTGAGGCCTCAGCACAGCGACGCGCAGCGCTAACCGTTAGCTCAGAGCTGCTCTGTGGATCTGTTCACTTCCCCCTGACAGAACTTTTAACTGCAGAGGGAAATAAGTCCAGTTCACCCAGTCAGTTTGTTCTGAAGAAGAGTCAGGTGAGACCAGCACCTGTCGGCTCGCAGCTCAGACCTCTGTGGATATATCCTCTCACACGAGCCGTGTTCGGTCTCGTGGTGCCGCCGAACATTCACACTTTGGATCAGCGCCACAGTTTCACATCAGCTCAGGTGAGCTGTAGAGAGGACGTCTCAGGTGAGCTGTAGAGAGGACGTCTCAGGTGAGCTGTAGAGAGGACGTCTCAGGTGAGCTGTAGAGAGGACGTCTCAGGTGAGCTGTAGAGAGGACGTCTCTCCTCCAGATTATTATCGTGAACTCTTCTTTAAATGATCATAAATCATAAATATCTGTAAGCTCTGTGGTGTCGTTTGTCTTTGAGTCAGACTCGAGCGCTGGTCGATTCTCCTCCTGCTGACTGAAATCACTCACCGACTGTCAGAAACATTCAGTTTGTCTTATTTACTGTTTTATAGTTTCTCACCTCTAAACTCTCAACACATCGTCCGTCAGCATCCACCGCTGATAACCACATCTTAAACCTGCGCTGAAAACACACACACACACACACACACACACACACACACACACACACACACACACACACACACACACTCACACACACACACACACACATACACACACACACACACACACACACACACACACACACACACACACACACACACACACACACACACTGTGTGTACTGAAGCAGAAGTCCGGGTCCCGTCTCTTATGTCAGACCCGTATGATGGTGGTTCTGTTCACACTGTGTGTCCGACCTCACTTCCCTGAGGACCAATAATAGCTCCTGGCTGACACACATCTGTACGTGTGTGTGTGTGTGTGTGTCCACTTCACCTGCAGCTCTCAGCTCTGATTGGCTGTAATCTGTCCACACATTAACGCTGTGATCAAACACCTGCCAGCAGAGATGAAGCATCAGATTGAGGATGTGACATGGAGTGTGAGGTGAGTGAGTTGCGTCAGCTCTCGTAACGAGCTCCTGTTCACGCTGCTAACGAGGCGCCTGATGGAGAAGATGAAAAGGCCTTCTGTTACATCATCACACAGACGTGCTGACTGACTGACAGCAGCTGATCTCTGCACTCTGTCTTCACTCTGACCCCCGACGGAACCCCGACCCCACGACCTCTGACCTCTGACCTCTGACCTCTGACCCGACAGCATCAGAGCCGGACAGTCAAACAGAACAAACGGTGACTGATCCACCTGAAGGAGACGGTTCTGACCAGTGAATCCCTCAGGAGAGATCAGATCAACAGATCATCTGTTGGATCAAATATTTCACATTTTAAATTAACTTTAAAGATTTAAATGATCTGATGGCAAAGTTCACAAATCCAACTTCAGCTCAAGGTTCTGGTTTGAATATGATATTCAGCAGCTGCTGACCCGTCCTGGAGCGGGTCACCAGCGCTCGTCTGAGCTGATCTCTTTACATTAAAACTGCTGTTTTCTGGAGTTTCTCATTAAAACGTTCAGAACTGTGTCGGCTCATGTCAGCAGAAAAACATCATCATCGTTTACCCGGATCTGTTTTTAATGAGACGTCTTAACGGACCGAGCCAGCGTCACAGTTTATTAATGGATCATGATGTCAGGACCGATCTGTACAGAAGAACCTCTGAGAGACATGAAGCTAACAGACGAGCTCATCCTCCATCAACACCGACAGGAATAAATCAGCTGCTCACTCAGATTCATCTTCTTCCTCCTGTTGAAGAAATGACTGAGAACAGGTGAACCGGCGATCAGCTCACATTTCTCCTCTGCAGCAGGTGATTCGTCCTGTCTGAGCTGCTTACAGTGTGAACGCTCAGATAAAGTCCTGAAATATAGATGTTCTCTATCAGCTGAGTGAAATATGAACCAGCAGTTATCAGTCTGTGCTGCAGGGAGGTGAACAGGAAGTGAAACTGAATCTGCTCTTTATCAGCCAGTGAAGAAGAGAGGACGCATCAGTTCACACCGACAGGAAGGTGGAGGAGAGGAATGTGACTGAGCTGTCAGGCAAATGTAATGGAGTCTGTGTGAGTCTGTGAGAGTCTGTGAGAGTCTGTGTGAGTCTGTGTGAGTCTGTGTGAGTCTGTGTGAGTCTGTGTGAGTCTGTGAGAGTCTGTGTGAGCCTGTGTGAGTCTGTGTGAGTCTGTGTGAGTCTGTGAGAGTCTGTGTGAGTCTGTGTGAGTCTGTGTGAGTCTGTGTGAGTCTGTGTGAGCCTGTGTGAGTCTGTGTGAGTCTGTGTGAGTCTGTGAGAGTCTGTGTGAGTCTGTGTGAGTCTGTGTGAGTCTGTGTGAGTCTGTGTGAGCCTGTGTGAGCCTGTGTGAGTCTGTGTGAGTCTGTGAGAGTCTGTGTGAGTCTGTGTGAGTCTGTGTGAGTCTGTGAGAGTCTGTGTGAGTCTGTGTGAGTCTATGTGAGTCTGTGTGAGTCTGTGTGAGTCTGTGAGAGTCTGTGTGAGTCTGTGTGAGTCTGTGAGAGTCTGTGTGAGTCTGTGTGAGTCTGTGTGAGTCTGTGTGAGTCTGTGAGAGTCTGTGTGAGTCTGTGAGAGCCTGTGTGAGTCTGTGTGAGTCTGTGAGAGTCTGTGTGAGTCTGTGTGAGTCTGTGTGAGTCTGTGTGAGTCTGTGTGAGTCTGTGTGAGTCTGTGTGAGTCTGTGTGAGTCTGTGTGAGTCTGTGTGAGTCTGTGTGAGTCTGTGTGAGTCTGTGAGAGCCTGTGTGAGTCTGTGAGAGTCTGTGTGAGTCTGTGCTGAGTCTGTGTGAGTCTGTGTGAGCCTGTGAGAGTCTGTGTGAGTCTGTGTGAGCCTGTGAGAGTCTGTGTGAGTCTGTGTGAGCCTGTGTGAGTCTGTGAGAGTCTGTGTGAGTCTGTGAGTTTCTCTTTGGTTTTCTATTTTTGTCAGTTTGCTTTGTGGATGTTGAACTGGACCATCAGTTAAACATCTTCTATATAAATAATAGTAATAGTAATAAAGCTCACTTCTTGTTTGTTGGTCTGCCTGCTGGAGTGTTTTGTGTTCAGCCTGCTGGGGTGTTTTGTGTTCAGCCTGCTGGAGTGTTTTGTGTTCAGCCTGCTGGAGTGTTTTGTGCTCAGCCTGCTGGGGTGTTTTGTGTTCAGCCTGCTGGGGTGTTTTGTGTTCAGCCTGCTGGAGTGTTTTGTGTTCAGCCTGCTGGAGTGTTTTGTGTTCAGCCTGCTGGAGTGTTTTGTGTTCAGCCTGCTGGGGTGTTTTGTGCTCAGCCTGCTGGAGTGTTTTGTGTTCAGCCTGCTGGGGTGTTTTGCGTTCAGCCTGCTGGAGTGTTTTGTGTTCAGCCTGCTGGAGTGTTTTGTGTTCAGCCTGCTGGAGTGTTTTGTGTTCAGCCTGCTGGGGTGTTTTGTGTTCAGCCTGCTGGAGTGTTTTGTGTTCAGCCTGCTGGAGTGTTTGTTCCATCTGATTTTGAACTTCAGGCTGTGTTCATGCAGCAGCTCTGCCTCCTTCACCCCTCACACACCTCACACACCTCAACATACTCACCTGAATCTTGTGTCTGTCTGTGTGTTTCGTTGTTTCTTCTATTCTGTTACATTCATGATACAAACGGAGGTTTACGTTGTTTCTTCTCCGGTGAAGAAGATTAAACAGAACAGATGAATCTGAAACGGCTGCATATTTCTGTTTGTGTCGACACACAGCTGAAGTCATGAATCAGCTGAAAGCATCAGGCCCCAGGGTGTGTGTGTGTGTGTGTGTGTGTGTGTGTGTGTGTGTGTGTGTGTGTGTGTGTACATTAGTGAGTGTGTTAATTAGTGTTTTCAGCAGACGAGCTCGTTCGCTCTGCTGCAGCTGTTTGTGTGTGTTTACGATGTTTCATTAAATATTAATTAAAACATAAAAACAGCTCAGAGTGTTTTATCTTCTACAACATGCAGCTTTAAATGTGGCCGTGCACGTGAGCGTGTGTGTGTGTGTGTGTGTGTGTGTGTGTGTGTGTGTGTGTGTGTGTGTGTGTGTGTGTGTGTGTGGTGTCAGTGTGGTTGCTGCAGCGTCTGTCTAAGACCTCAGCAGGTCTTCAGCAGGTCTTCAGCAGGTCTTCAGCAGGTCTTCAGGAGGTCTTCAGGAGGTCTTCAGCAGGTCTTCAGCAGGTCTTCAGGAGGTCTTCAGGAGGTCTTCAGGAGGTCTTCAGGAGGACTTCAGCAGGTCTTCAGGAGGTCTTCAGCAGGTCTTCAGCAGGTCAGCTGAAGGTAGTGGAGTAGAGAAGGAAGACTCAGCGGTGCCTCAGGACTTTGAATGTGCTTTAAGTTGAATTCCTCCTGTGTTTAAAAGTCATGACATGTGAATGTGACGTATGATGAGCCCCAGGTGTCTCCAGGTGAACCTGTAACTCTGCTCAGGTGTCATTTATTCAGTCATGAGAGGATTTAATATGTTCAAATATTCAGCATCAGATGAGAAACTTCTGCGGTGACTGAATGTTAACGAGCTCATAAAGAGAAGTTAATAGAACCTGGAGGAAGTGATTTACTGGCTGAAGGTCGTCAGTGTGTGATCATGTGACAGGTGTGAGATTAATCACCTGAGGGTCTGAGGTCTGGATGTACGGCAGCCCTGAGGGCTCACGTTCAGCTGTCAGAGCACAGCGCAGGTATTCAGTCAGCGAGCTGCTGATGATCATAGTGAAGGTGTCACACCTGTTCTTCTGTCCGCAGGTGAGGCTGAACATTAAGACATAAAGTCATCTGGGCCAGATCTACCTACAGGACTCTCACAACCTCTGACTGATTGATTAAACACGTTCACACAATTCACTTTTTGTTTTTCTCTTCTTTATTAGTTTCCTCACCTGAAGAAGAAACTTTACGTTCCTGTGAGGAAGAGTTGATCTCCGGTGTGTAACGTTCAGCAGAGCTAACGGTGCTAACTGGGAAGCAGCAGGATTACGTGGTATCGGATCAGTGCATAGACTCACACACTCGACGATACCAGTACCTGCTGTTTCTGCAGCACCGGCGGTGTTGGAATCAGAACAGCTCTGATGGTGGTGTTGGAATCAGAACAGCTCTGATGGTGGTGTTGGAATCAGAACAGCTCTGATGGTGGTGTTGGAATCAGAACAGCTCTGATGGTGGTGTTGGAATCAGAACAGCTCTGATGGTGGTGTTGGAATCAGAACAGCTCTGATGGTGGTGTTGGAATCAGAACAGCTCTGATGGTGGTGTTGGAATCAGAACAGCTCTGATGGTGGTGTTGGAATCAGAACAGCTCTGATGGTGGTGTTGGTACTGGAGCACAGTCTGTGTTTGGGTCGGCTCCTGTCTGTCAGAAACCTCGTCAGCCGAGCCGAGCGATCGGTCAGTCTGCAAAACACAGAAGGTCCTGAATAATTCAAGACTTCCTTCAGACTGTGACCCAGAGATGTTTGATCCTCCTGATGATGCTGTCTCCATGTGTAGACCACACGTAGAAGATGGAGGCTGTGTCACGTGACGTAGTGACGCCGCTGTTCACCTTCAGCTCCAGCTGTTATTATGGGATGTTTACAGCAGAGAGGACGTGAGGCAGCAGTGAAGCTCACCGTTCAGTTAAAGTCAGACTTAATGAAAAACCTTTTCATAGTGTGCAGCCCCTCTGACGGACTGAGCGCGCTCAGAACAGAGAGGGAGCTGTCAATCAAACAGATGGAGAGCGGAGACCTTCACACAATCAACTGTGTGTGTGTGTGTGTGTGTGTGTGTGTGTGTGTGTGGTGCCAGGCTGTCTGGACGTGGCATTTGGCTGCCATGGCAACAGCTGCTGTCGCTGGGCTCGTGACTGACATTGATTGGCTGTGATTGGCTGTCAGACGAGCAGGAAGCAGCTGTAATTGGCTGTGACAGGAGGATGAGGGAGGCAGGTGGAGTGTGTTCTCAGTGACCAGCACAAAGGTCAGTGTGTGTGTGTGTGTGTGTGTGTGTGTGTATTGATTACCTTGACTCTGCTTCGTACACTGCAGATGTTTTTTTATTTTCTACATTTCCTCCTCTGACAGACCGAGACTGTTGTGATGACCGCCGTTAGTTTCTGTGACCAACACGTCCTCTGGCTGCGGTCCTGATCCACACTGAACATCTGGACCGGTTTGTTCTGCTTCAATCAGAGTTCAGCTGAACACAAACCGGACGCTCAGAGGTCACAAGTCAGACTGAAGTGTGACAGTTAAAGACTTTAAAAAGTGTCTCCACCTGCTGAGTTCCTGTCGGAGCGTCTCTGGCTGCAGCACTGATCCGGTCGCTGAGCGCGCCGATCCGGTCGCTGAGCGCACTGGTCCGGTCGCTGAGCGCACTGGTCCGGTCGCTGAGCTCAGGTTTTAGTTTGAGTGTCTGTGCTGAAACGATAGGAACAAACTTGGCAGCCTGGACAGACTGCACACTGACGATTAACAGCTCCTGAATCTAATCAAAGCTTTTTACCAGAGTCAAACAAGCAGAAGAAGAATAAAAGAAAGACAGGAGTAAAGAGAGAGAGGAAGAAGAAAAGACAGATGGAAAGAAAGAAGGATGGAAAGAAGTAAGAACAAAGGGAAGGAGGAAGGAGAGAAGGATGAGATCAGTGTAGAAAGAAGGAGAGAAGACGCTCCTGGAGATTTAGATGGAACTCTTCAAACTCTTCTTCAGTCAGAGTGGACCGGGCTTCAGATTCTGACTGCAGCTGCCTCAAGTTCCTGTTTAATATGAAGCTACAGCAGCAGCTGATAGCTTAGCTTAGCTTAGCTTAGCTTAGCTTAGCTTAGCTTAGCTTAAAGACTGGAAACAGGTGGAAACTGCTAGCCTGGTCTGATCTGTCCAGCAGCTCTTAACTGTGTCTTGGAAGGTAACAGAGTTCTTATATGTTCTGTGTGTCCTGGTGGATGGGTTCTGGTGGATGGGTTCTGGTGGATGAGTTCTGTTGGATGGGTTCTGGTTAGATGGGTTCTGGTGGATGGGTTCTGGTGGATGGGTTCTGGTGGATGGGTCCATGTTCCCTCCTCCATCCTGAAGATGAAGCTCAGAGTGGACCAGAGAAGGACGAGTTCATTCAACATCAGAGGGTTTCAGGTGGAGGGTCACCTGGCAGGACTCAGACAGGTGAGACAGGTGAGACAGGTGAGACAGGACTCAGACAGGTGAGACAGGTGAGACAGGGGAGACAGGACTCAGACAGGTGAGACAGGTGAGACAGGTCAGACAGGTGAGAAGGTGAGACAGGTGAGACAGGACTCAGACAGGTGAGAAGGTGAGACAGGACTCAGACAGGCGAGATCAGGTGAGACAGGACTCAGACAGGCGAGCCAGGTGCAGACAGGTGAGACAGGACTCAGACAGGTGAGACAGGACTCAGACAGGTGAGACAGGTGAGACAGGTGAGACAGGACTCAGACAGGCGAGACAGGTGAGACAGGACTCAGACAGGCGAGACAGGTGAGACAGGTGAGACAGGACTCAGACAGGTGAGACAGGTGAGACAGGTGAGAAGGTGAGACAGGTGTCCTCTGTGGACCTGATGGACTGAAGATCAGAGCAGTGGTCAGCATCAGAAACATGAGAGTGAGGCAGACTCGGTGGTGAGAAGCACAGCTCTGATCCTTCCTCCTGAATGAAATAACAAGTCCTGGAGGATGAAGCTCTCAGCGGGGTTCAGCTCACACATTCTACTGTGAGAGCAGCTTGTGGGACATGTGGTGGTCCTGGTTCTGATCCAGATCTGCTCAGACAAACAGAGAACATCAGACTGCTGATGACTCTGAAGGTAACATCCAGTCCTCACTGTTAACAGCCATCACACACACCTGAGTGTCAGAGCTGGATCCTCTCTGTCAGACCGGAACCACTTCTTGTTTCTGTTCATCCTTTCGTTCTTGGTGATCACGTTTCCTTTCGCCACACTGAGCAGTCATGACACTCGTACAATGTTGGAGGAATGTGTGGCGCCGTTTAGCTCAGCTGGTAGAGCAGCGTCCCTGTACAGAGGCTGTGTCCTCGCTGCAGCAGACCTGGGTTCGAGTCCCGGCCTGGGACCCTCTGCTGCGTGTCTCGCATCATATCTTCAGCTGTTCTATCAGTAAAGGCCAAAAAAATGTTGAAGGAATCTTTCAGTGAAGGTTTTCTCTCTCTCTCTTATCCAGCTCGAACCATGTAGCTGCCCTCACACTGAGCAGTGGATCCAGCAGAGGGCAGCTCAGAGTCAACAAACATGGCGACAATCCATCACGACATGTGAACAGAGATTCTCTGAGCTCATCTCACCTGCAGGTGAGTCACCTGCCCCCCACGATGTCTGCTGGTCCTGCTCCAGTCTGCCACAGACAAAGTCCAAGTCCAAGCCGGCTGCGTATCGAGGGCGTGTCGGTCTGACAGTCTGATAACTACACAGGTCCTTCACTCAACTAAACACAGAGAAATGTCCCACAAAGCAACGTTACAGGACCAAACAACAGGAACGTAGCAACTGGAACTGTCTTTGGTGACTTATATGAGGAAAACAATACAGCAGATATACGTGGAGAAGCGTCTGTCCTCCTGTCTGTCCTCCTGTCTGTCTGTCCTCCTGTCTGTCCTCCTGTCTGTCCTCCTGTCTGTCCTCCTGTCTGTCCTCCTGTCTGTCCTCCTGTCTGTCCTCCTGTCTGTCCTCCTGTCTGTCCGACTCTTCCTCACATTTCTGCCTGAAAAGCAGCGTCTGTCTCCGGCAGTGAACTTTACCTCACCAGGTGTTTGTGTTGTTGTAGTTGCTGTTGTCACGGTGACGGTCAGTCCTCCAGACCGAGACTTCAGTGAACTTTGCCCCAGAAAACAGCCTCCGTCCCCGCGAGAGACAGAGTCAGACAGCGTCCAGTTTACTGATGGTGATGATGTCATGATGTCATTTAGAGTGAAAAACGTGACTTTGTCACTTTCCAGGATGTTTGGTGGGTCAGGATCACCTGGACACACCTGGACACACCTGGACACACCTTGAAAACACACAGATCATCATCATGACGTGGACCGTCACGCCTCTTTAGGAGCCTCAGCTCGGCTCTCTGTGTGAATCACAGGTTCATCTTTACAGCGGAGCTGCTTCCTCTGTGTGAACGAACAACGGCGGAGAATTGGTGAACCGCCGCTGCGGCGATAATGCGGCTTCTCTGTGTGAAAAGACGAGTGTAAACAACCCTGCAGAGAAGATCAATAATATGTTCATGTTCTTTTCACACAGGATGAAATGTCAAGAAGTAAAAGAGTAAAGCTCAGCTGATCAGAGAGCATTAACCCTGATCCTGTGTGTGTGTGTGTGTGTGTGTGTGTGTGTGTGTGTGTGCAGCTGATCGATCACATGTTATTGAATTAACATGGTGAACATGTAATTATCAGGCTGAGCCTCCGTCCAATCACATTATCTGTGTGTGCTGCATCACAGACTGATAACATGGAGACACACACTTCCTGTTCCTCTCGTCCACCAATCAGCTTTCACCGGAATGTTTGTCTCCTTTTCTTTGATCAGGATTGGATCAGTATCAGAACCTTTGAAGAGCGGACTTTACTTTAAAGAAGTCAGGAAACTGATTAGCTCATGGTTATTGAGATTATCATTAAGATGTTCGAGCTGAAAGGTTTTAACAACTTAAATGTAAAACTTTCTCTGAGCTGATTAGTTCACTTCATGTGTTTAACTAAAGTCGAGCCTGTTAATAAGCCCACAGTCTGCTGAATTATAATCATTTAGTCATCTATACTTTGATTAATTTGCATTTAAATGAAAGAGTCACAAGTCAGATTGAGTCATTAACTCTTCATTTAGAGACAGAAGAAGGAAATTAACAAACTGAAGCCGTCACAGATTTTTACTTATATTTAAACGTGATTGTCCATACTGTCACTTCAGTTATTCTACTTCCTGTGTGTCCGTCCTCATCAGGAGTCCCTCCTCTGTTTCTCCACAGTTAAAGGTGCAGTATGTAAAAACTGACCAACATGGATCCACACTCTCACTGTCTGTCGCTCACGGTATTTAGTTTATCATCCATGACTCAAGTGCTACTGTTAGCTTGTCAGCTCAGTTAGCCGTGGAGCTAGCTAGTTAGCATGCTAATCTTCAACACTAGGCTCTGAAGTCTTTGATGTTATGTCAAAACTGTTATTTCCTCAAATTCTTTGATAATTATTTTTTTTGTTTTAAACTAAAATTCTACAAATTTCACCTTTAAAGGTTCATTTCATAGAGTTTTTCTTTCTCTGTTGGAGGCTGTGAGGACGGAGGTCAGACTGTACACAACCTGAAAAGATGACTTGACACTCACAATGTACACACACACACACACACACACACACACACACACACACACACACACACACACACACACACACACAGTGTTATCATGCTCCCGGCCATTAGCAGCTTATTGGATTCTGCCGCAGACTGATTAAACTCAACATCCTGACACACTGACAGACTAATGACTGGACATCTGTGTGTGTGTGTGTGTGTGTGTCTGTGTGTGTGTGTGTGTGTGTGTGTGTGTGTGTGTGTGTGTGTGTGTGTGTCTGTGTGTGTGTGTATGTGTGTGTCTGTGTGTGTGTGTGTGTGTGTGTGTGCTGTGTGTGTGTGTGTGTGTGTGTGTGTGTGTGTGTCTGTGTGTGTGTGTGTGTGTGTGTGTGTGTGTGTGTCTCTGTGTGTGTGTGTGTGTGTGTGTGTGTGCTGTGTGTGTGTGTGTGTGTGTGTGTGTGTGTGTGTGTGTCTGTGTGTGTGTGTGTGTGTGTGTGTGTGTCTGTGTGTGTGTGTGTGTGTGTGTGTGTGTGTGTGTGTGTGTGTCAGTATCAGAGTGTTAGCAGCCACATGAAGGACTGCAGTCAGAATATAAAGCAGTGTTATTGGAGCGTGTCGTCTTGTTTCTGCGTGGTGAAGACGACAGCGGTCTCTGTGAGGCAGCTGACACTTTCTTACAAAGAAACAAATTTCATGCTTCGATTTGATGCTGAATTGAGAAGAAGGCTCCAGTGATTTAGACGTTTGTTCAGTTTCTCCTCATGAAACATCTCTGAACATCTCTACATGTGTTAGTGGAGTCTGAGCTGATCCACCGAGAACCAGTGAGCTCGTCTCCAGACAGCTGGAGCTGAAATGAGCTTTATGGAGGATTCTTCTCCTCCTTCTCCTTCTCCTTTGGACGGCTGTAGCTCAGGAGGTAGAGCGGGTCGTCTAGTAACCAGAAGGTTGCTGGTTCGAATCCCGCCTCTCCCCAGCTGCATGTCAACGTGTCCTTGAGCAAGATACTGAACCCCAAATTGCTCCTGAGGAGCAGCATGGCGGCCTCCGCCATCAGAGTGTGAATGTGACAAGTGTTGTAGAGCAGCTCTGAGGTCAGCAGACCTTCTTCTTACAGAAAACAGTTCTCAAGTCACAAACACAGGACAGAAAACATCAATCAATCAATCAATCAATTAATCAAAGCTTTATTGTCATTTTGTTGTTGAATAGATCAGCAAAAATATAAATTCCTCACTCGCCCTCGGAGCCTCTGTACTCCATCTGTTCATGATCCGGATGTTTTCAGAAATAAAATAATAAAAACTGACTTTTTACTGACCTTCATTCTCAGAAGTCACAGAATAATAATGATGATATTAAATAGTAAGAAGAGGAGGAGGAGGAGGAGGAGGAGGAGGAAGAGGAGGAGGAAGAGGAGGAGGAGGAGGTGGAAGAGGAGGAGGAAGAGGAGGAAGAGGAGGAGGAGGAGGAGGAGGAGGGAGGAAGAGGAGGAGAGGAGAGGAGGAGGATTTGACACGGTCTAATTCAGGAAGCAGCTGCAGACAGACATCAGTATCTGTGTGTTTTAATAAATGATTATCAGAAGAATTCTGCTCTGTGGACACGCTGAGGAGGAGAGGAGGAGTCAGAATAACACACACACACACACACACACACACACACACACACACACACACACACACACACACACACACACAGATAACAAAGAGTGTTCACAGACTGTGTCATCAGTTGACCTTCATGCAGGTGCTGATTATAGAACGTGTGCACTCGTAGATTTGTTCAGTTTGTGTCTCTGATTGGAGGACAGTGGACAATCAGCTGTCGTCTTTCGCTGGGACACACAGTGATGTTGATCAAAGACATGAAAGATCGAGAGATGAAAGATGTGAGGCTCTGATCCGACCCGGCGCTCACAGCTGAGCCTCAACAGACCGGACGACCCGAACACTCTGACTGTAAGTGTGCTCCTGACTGTAAGCCTCAAATATCATAATATAATATAACATAATATAATATAATATAATATAATATAATATAATATAATATAATATAATATACACAGTTTATGTGCTATTGTAGCTGCCACACTTTTGAGTATTTTTTCGGGTGCTTTTGAAACATTTCGACCTCTTTAAAAACACTGAATTAATCGTTTTACACTTGTTATATAAGAAGAAGAAGAAGAAGAAGAAGAAGAAGAAGAAGAAGAAGAAGAAGAAGAAGAAGAAGAAGAAGACCAGCCACCAGCCAGACGGCAGAGACAATGGTTGAAGCTGGGAGGGAATGAAGGACACAGGCTTACGCATACACGAAGACACATTCAACACGTACACCCCCCAGTAACTCAACGCCTTCTTGGCCCCCCCTCCCCCTCCTTCCCCTTGTTGCAGTACAGCATGGAGGGTTGTTGCAGAGCAGCCAAGAGCGCTCGCACCCCCCTGTGCCTATGCTGCGCCCCCCCCCCCCCCAACACCCTCCCCCCATCCCACATGTGCAAGTCTTTGAGTTTTGTTGTGATGTCACATTATGTTGCTTATGTGCCGAGGTGTTTTTTTCCTAATCCCACACTGAGCCCCCCCTACAGGAGCCTAGTTTGGAGTTGCCTTTTTTTCCCTCTCTGTTCCTCTTGTTCTCCTTTTCCTCTAAGTAAACGGGGCGCTGCTCGCGGCTGACCCACAGTTCTTCCCACTCCTGTCCTCCCCACGTATTGTCTGTTTTTGTGTTTCTTGGACGGGTTGTAACTGAAATGAAATTTCATCTGTGTTATATGTTGCACATATGGCATATTTGACAAATAAAATGAATCTTGAATCTTGAATCTTGAAGAAGAAGAAGAAAGACACTTCTGTACGTGTCAGCCTACAACTTTTTTTTAATATAAATGCATCATTTAAAAAAAACCATCTTGTGTTTTCGGATCATCGCCGCCATCTTGTGTCTGATTCCGTTCATTACAGAGTTTTTTTTTTTTTTTTTTTTTTATTCATCATTATTACGTTGTACAATTCATATTTTATATTTTACATTTTACAGCCAGGGGATTCAAGGATAAAAAGAAAAAACAAAAACAAAAGAAAAACAAAAATAAAACACCAACGAGACAAACAAAGGCAAACGAACAACTGAAACAAACAGCGTAGTTCGTTACAGAGTAGCGTGGAGGGGGAGGCTCCCCTGACGTCACCACGTCTTGACGTCGTTGGACTGTGGACTGTGTGGACCTGAGCGGTGGAGACGTTAGCAAGCCAGAGCAACACATATTCAACTTGTCCTGCACTTTGTCCCGGTAGGTTCTGATAATTAGTATCTTTATTTGATTATTAACTTTGTTAAAAGTGATAAAGTGTTTTAACTCTCAGCAGAGACTCGTAAAGAGCAACAAACAATTAGCACGCGCTAACTATCTTTGCTAACCCGTGCACGTCCCTCCCTCCAGGACCAAACTCCACTCAAAATCCGACCATTTAAAATGTCCTTTGCATATACACTCAGGACAAATGTGGCTGGTCTTATTCTGACACGCTTAATGATTGTGTGAAGATGTGTGGGACAGTTCGGTCAATGAATGACGCGTCTTGCAAAATGCAGTTTGAATTAAAAGTCGTGTTTTATCGAGCTGCACCGGGGTCGCTGCTGTTAAAGTTAACGTTATCTGTTGTGGTACTTTATGTAATATTTCAATGAGGAGCACGTGTCAGCAGGGGAGGCAGCTTCCTGTGAGTACATTAATTTAGTGCTTTCGTACAGTTTTAGTTCAAAACCTGCAGCTTACTGACGTGTCAGCTGTTATTAATAATGTCTGACTGAGTTAATGAGTGCAGCTGTGAGCTGTGACGTCTCGCGTTTATCAAACGGTTCAGCACCTGAAGCACGCGGTTGTTATACGATCTGTCCACGAGAGGGCGCGCGCACATTACCAATAACCAGACACCGTCACTAATTCAAAAATGCATTATATAATGTACACTTTAAAATAACTTTAAACCTTAACGTAACTGTAAATGTATTCTATAAATCTACACTTACTCTGAAACTTTCTTATCGCTTCTGATATTGTGACGTTGTGACTGAAATAACTTTATTGTTCATCAGATGAGACAAAACCACAGAAACATGTCAGCAGAGACAGAAGCAGCACAGCTTCATCACTGAAGGCTGTTGTCGCCCCACACGTTGTTAGCTTGTTGTTAGCATCGGACACGCCTCCTCCAGCAGCAGTGGCTCAGAGTCACTGGGTCACATGACACAGGAGCTGTTGGGGGGAATTATTATCTGATTTAAATATTTTTGCACAGTCAAAAGAAGCGTGCTACGTGAAATCAGTTCATTATTCTTGTATCATAATTTTCACTGATATCATCCAGTCAGCATAAAGAAACAAACAGTGGAGTCATGTATTGATGCTCCTCAGTCAGACTCCAGCACCGAGTCACACGAAGGCCCAAATCATGAAGAGGAAGTCAGAGACACAAAGGTGCTGAAGCTCCTTCCACCTGAACGAGTCACTGAACTGAGTGGTTTTCTCAGGGAGTCTGGTTCTTCCTCTGCAGCTGATGAGGCTGGTTGGACCTGTGACATGTTGGTGTTCAGTTTCCGTCTGCTGCAGAGCAAGATGCTCTCAAGCTGTTGTTAATTGTGTGAATAATGAGATACAAATTAGTACAAAAACATGAATGTCACAACTGTTCACTGTGACATCGTTCTGTAGACGGACTCCCTGTGTCCCTCTGTGACTGGATGCTGAACTGAAGTGTGTTTTTCTTCACACTGTTGGTGGAACTGATGAGTGAACACGTGAACACGTGACCGGCCGTCATGTAGAAGTGAGATCCTAGATGTGTGACTCCAGATCATGATTTGCGCTACAGCTCTTCATTATAATCCTGTTAGTCTACAACTGTGACTGAGGATTATTTTCACTATCAATTCATTTATGATGAATCAATCTGTCATTTCATGTAGAAAATCTGAAAGAATTGTTTTCTGACTGCGTTTTTTGGCGATGATCAGATACACGAGTATGAAAACTGTTCAGACAGTCTGAGTCAGAAACAGACCAGGAGTCAAGTGAGCTCATATTCTGCCATGAAGACAAATGTTGTGCGTCTCTGACAGTTTGGCCTGAATGTAGTTGAATGTCAAACTGTGCCGAGCGTCTCTGCTGTGTGTTCAGGTGCACTTCTTAAACTCTGGAACTGACAGCGCTTCATACAGCAAGGGATTTGTGTCGTTCAAGTGCACCTCATAAAGAAATGTTGGTGACAGTTGTCTGTGCTGAAACACTTCAGCATGGTGAATCAGTGGGACTCATCAGAGCAACCAAAACCACAGAATCATCACAAAATGATTCTTCTGGTTGAAAAGTGACAATTAATTATTGAAATAGTTGCCACACTCAAATGGAAAAAGCAAAGTGATTTGAAACAAGTCTGACTGAAATGTTTCTTTCTAGTCGATGGTGAGAACGCACGTTTTACCATCGTCAGAAACTAATGATGAAGTCTGAGTCTGACGCTGAGGGAGGTGTTGAAGCTGACGGCGTAATAAGGTTAAAGTCAGAGTTCCTGGGAGCTGCATCACACACACACGTTGTGTTGTGGTGTGATGCTCAGCTGGGTTACAGGATCTTTATCAAGTCATCCTGCTGTAGAAACTCACCTGCTTCAGTGTGTCAGTGTCGTCAGCTGGAAGCTGCTGGAAAGCTTTAAGCTGCACCTGAAGTCCTGAATCTGAGTGGAGAACCTGCAGAACCTGGAGTCTGATCCAGGTGCTGATCCTGACAGCTGACTGAGTCTGATCCAGGTGCTGATCCTGACAGCTGACTGAGTCTGATCCAGGTGCTGATCCTGACAGCTGACTGAGTCTGCTGTGTGTCTGCTGTGTGTCTGCAGGTCCGACATGGCGCTCACTCTGCTCTCCTCCAACAAGTGTGCTGGTGGCTTCCAGAAGGTGTTCGAACATGAGAGGTGAGATCTGAACCTACAGCTACACACACACACACACACACACACACACACACACACACACACACACACACACACCTGTGAAGTACTGACTGTGTGTGTTGTGTGTGTTTGCAGCACTGAGCTGAAGTGTAAGATGAAGTTGGCCGTCTATCTGCCTCCGAAGGCTGAGACGGACAAATGTCCCGTCCTGTACTGGCTGTCAGGTGAGTGTGGAGACGCTCTGTGGACACGATGCTGCAGCTCAGAACTTCTACCAGCTTCATGATGATGTTCACCTGGTTTGATCCAGGAGACGAACTCACTCTGAGGCCCAACATGTCCTCCTGACTCGTATACAGATAAATACAACAAGCAGAGGACACGATGAGACGTCTCCTCTGAGCAGAGGACACGATGAGAGACGTCTCCTCTGAGCAGAGGACACGATGAGACGTCTCCTCTGAGCAGAGGACACGATGAGACGTCTCCTCTGAGCAGAGGACAGAGACTGTAGTCCACATTAACTGTCGCTCTGATAGGAACAGTACTAACAATGTGTCAGAGACAAACAGCTGATCTAAGAGTCCTCATCTGTCTCGTCCTCTGTCCGTCTGTGTCTCTGCAGGTCTGACCTGCACTGAGCAGAACTTCATCACAAAAGCTGGCAGTCAGCTTCCTGCTGCAGAGCACGGCATCATCATCGTCGCTCCGGACACCAGCCCACGTATGACACACACACACACACACACACGTTAGTATCATGACCTGGTATATAGAAGAGCACTCGGTGTCACCTGGAACTTCAAACTTCAGTCAGTAGTTCAGTTTCACCACTAGATGTCACTGTTGTTCCTGTAAACTCACTGCAGATGAAGACTGGGAAGTGAAAACATCTTGTTAGTTTGGCCGTTGCACTGCAGTAAAGATGGAGCTCAGGTCTCTGTGATGCACAGAAACAAGTCTTAATGTCAGACTAACGAGTTCAACATGTCTGTTAGTGTCGACGTCACGCTGAACTCTTTTTATTCAAAGTGTTTTAATATCAGATCATCAGTTTTACACAGGAGAGGAACAGATCACTTTTCTTTTGTTGATTGACCTGAATTTAGTTTGTTTCACACATGCAGACAAAATAAATCTCCTAAAACAGTTTAATATAAATGTTCTGTGCTCCTGGTTCCCAGATCAGACTTAGAGAAGGATCAGATTTGTCCCTCAGACTACAGTTCATGATCATGTCATGACATTAGAGAAGACTTCACTGATGTCCAGTAAGACTCTTCCTGATGCTTCCTGTTTCCCATCATGCATCAGGTGGCTGTAACATCGAGGGCGAGGATGAGAGCTGGGACTTCGGGACAGGAGCAGGTTTCTACGTGGACTCCACAGAGGAGCCGTGGAAGACAAACTACCGCATGTACTCGTACGTCAGCGAGGAGGTCGGTCTGCTGGAGTTCATCGACAGACACACGTATTCATGTAGCCGTCAGCTGATTATTGATTACTGATCTGATCTTCTGTCTCTCAGCTCCCCAAACTGATCAACGCTAACTTCCCCACCGACCCAGCCAGGATGTCCATCAGCGGTCACTCCATGGGCGGACACGGAGCGCTCATCTGTGCCCTGAAGAACCCTGGGAAATATAAGGTACATGCAGCTCGGGGACAAGAGGGGAGATGATGTCATCATGAGGTCACATGTTAACAGACACTGTGCTGATGATGAAGAGGATGATGAAGATGTCCTCTGTCTCTCTGCAGGCTGTCTCAGCGTTTGCTCCCATCTGTAACCCCGTGCAGTGTCCCTGGGGACAGAAGGCCTTCTCAGGATATCTGGGCTCTGATAGGTCCAGCTGGGAGGTGAGACACAAATACACACCCAATCAAAGTCTTCCTTTACAATCACTTCCTGTCTCTCTCTCCCTCCCCCCCATCATCTTGTCTCTCTCTCTGTCCCTCATCTCATCTCTGTCCCTCATCTCTCTTTATCCTCTCTCCGTCTTTCCTCCCCCGTCTCTGTCCCTCTCCTCTCCTGCTCTGTCCCTCATCTCGTCTCTCTGTCCCTCTTCCTCCCTCTCCTCCCCTGTCTGTCCCTCTTCTCTCTTCCTCCCTCTCCTCCCCTGTCTCTCCCCCTCATCCTGTCTCTCTGTCCCTCTCCTCTCTTCCTCCCCTGTCTCTCCCCCTCATCTCGTCTCTCTGTCCCTCTCCTCTCTTCCTCCCCTGTCTGTCCCTCTTCTCTCTTCCTCCCTCTCCTCCCCTGTCTCTCCCCCTCATCCTGTCTCTCTGTCCCTCTCCTCTCTTCCTCCCCTGTCTGTCCCTCTTCTCTCTTCCTCCCTTGTCTGTCCCTCTTCTCTCTTCCTCCCTCTCCTCCCCTGTCTCTCCCCCTCATCCTGTCTCTCTGTCCCTCTTCCTCCCTCTCCGTCCCCCTCATCTCGTCTCTCTGTCCCTCTTCTCTCTTCCTCCCTCTCCTCCCCTGTCTGTCCCTCTTCTCTCTTCCTCCCTCTCCTCCCCTGTCTCTCCCCCTCATCTTGTCTCTCTGTCCCTCATCTCGTCTCTCTGTCCCTCTCCTCTCTTCCTCCCCTGTCTGTCCCTCTTCTCTCTTCCTCCCTCTCCTCCCCTGTCTCTCCCCCTCATCTTGTCTCGCTGTCCCTCCCCTCTCTTCCTCCCCTGTCTCTCCCCCTCATCTCGTCTCTCTGTCCCTCTCTCTCTCTTCCTCCCCTGTCTGTCCCTCTTCTCTCTTCCTCCCTCTCCTCCCCTGTCTCTCCCCCTCATCCTGTCTCTCTGTCCCTCTCCTCTCTTCCTCCCCTGTCTGTCCCTCTTCTCTCTTCCTCCCTTGTCTGTCCCTCTTCTCTCTTCCTCCCTCTCCTCCCCTGTCTCTCCCCCTCATCCTGTCTCTCTGTCCCTCTTCCTCCCTCTCCTCCCCTGTCTGTCCCCCTCATCTCGTCTCTCTGTCCCTCTTCTCTCTTCCTCCCTCTCCTCCCCTGTCTGTCCCTCTTCTCTCTTCCTCCCTCTCCTCCCCTGTCTCTCCCCCTCATCTTGTCTCTCTGTCCCTCATCTCGTCTCTCTGTCCCTCTCCTCTCTTCCTCCCCTGTCTGTCCCTCTTCTCTCTTCCTCCCTCTCCTCCCCTGTCTCTCCCCCTCATCTTGTCTCGCTGTCCCTCTCCTCTCTCTTCCTCCTCTGTCTCTCCCCCTCATCTCGTCTCTCTGTCCCTCTCCTCTCTTCCTCCCCTGTCTGTCCCCCTTCCTCTCTTCCTCCCTCTCCTCCCGTCTCTCTGTCCCTCTTCTCTCTTCCTCACTCTCCTCCCCTGTCTGTCCCTCTTCTCGGCTCTGTCCCCCTCTTCTCGTCTCTCTGTCCCTCTTCCTCCCTCTCCTCTCTTCCTCCCCTGTCTGTCCCTCATCTCGTCTCTCTGTCCCTCTTCTCTCTTCCTCCCCCTTCTCCCCTGTCTGTCCCCCTCATCTCGTCTCTCTGTCCCTCTTCCTCACTCTCCTCCCCTGTCTGTCCCTCACCTCGTCTCTCTGTCCCTCTCTCTCTCTTCCTCCCCTGTCTCTGTCCCTCTTCTCTCTTCCTCCCTCTTCTCCCGTCTCTGTCCCTCTCCTCCCCTGTCTGTCCCTCATCTCGTCTCTCTGTCCCTCTCCTCTCTTCCTCCCCTGTCTGTCCCCCTTCTCTCTTCCTCCCTCTCCTCCCGTCTCTCTGTCCCTCTTCTCTCTTCCTCACTCTCCTCCCCTGTCTGTCCCTCTTCTCGGCTCTGTCCCCCTCTTCTCGTCTCTCTGTCCCTCTTCCTCCCTCTCCTCTCTTCCTCCCCTGTCTGTCCCCCTCATCTCGTCTCTCTGTCCCTCTTCTCTCTTCCTCCCCCTTCTCCCCTGTCTGTCCCTCATCTCGTCTCTCTGTCCCTCTCCTCCCCTGTCTGTCCCTCTTCTCTCTTCCTCCCCTGTCTCTCCCCCTCATCCTGTCTCTCTGTCCCTCTTCCTCCCTCTCCTCCCCTGTCTCTGTCCCTCATCTCGTCTCTCTGTCCCTCTTCTCTCTTCCTCCCCTTTCTCCCCTGTCTGTCCCTCTTCTCGTCTCTCTGTCCCTCTTCCTCCCTCTCCTCTCTTCCTCCCCTGTCTGTCCCCCTCATCTCGTCTCTCTGTCCCTCTTCCTCCCTCTCCTCTCTTCCTCCCCTGTCTGTCCCCCTCATCTCGTCTCTCTGTCCCTCTTCCTCACTCTCCTCCCCTGTCTGTCCCTCATCTCGTCTCTCTGTCCCTCTTCTCTCTTCCTCCCTCTTCTCCCGTCTCTGTCCCTCTCCTCCCCTGTCTGTCCCTCATCTCGTCTCTCTGTCCCTCTTCTCTCTTCCTCCCGTCTCTGTCCCTCATCTCGTCTCTCTCCTCTCTTCCTCCCTCTCCTCCCCTGTCTCTGTCCCTCTTCTCTCTTCCTCCCCTGTCTCTCCCCCTCATCTCTTCTCTCTTCCTCCCCTGTCTGTCCCTCATCTCGTCTCTCTGTCCCTCTCCTCCCCTGTCTGTCTCTCTTCCTCCCTCCCCTCCCCTGTCTCTGTTCCTCCCTCTTCTTCCCTGTCTTTCCCCTGCTCTCTTCGTCCCTCTCCTCGTCCCTCTCCTCATCTCGCTCCACCCTTGTCTCTCTCTGTCCCCCCCTCCTCCCCTGTCTGTCCCTCTCCTTGTCTCTTCTCTGTCCCTTGTCTCCCCCTCCTCACCTGTTCTCCTTGTGTCTTGTAGGCGTACGATGCGACGGTGCTGGCGGGCTCGTACTCTGGTCCTCAGCTCGACATCCTGATCGATCAGGGCCGTGACGATCAGTTCCTGTCGGCCAGCCAGCTGCTGCCTGACAACCTGATCGCCGTCTGCTCCGAGAAGAAGATCCCCGTGGTCTTCAGACTGCAGCCGGTCAGTTCCTCCGCCCTGTCAAAGTAAAAGCACACACATTGTTATTACAGCAGCTGTCTGACGCTCACTGTGTGTTTCCTGGTGCAGGGCTACGACCACAGCTACTTCTTCATCTACTCCTTCATGAGCGATCACATCAAACATCACGCCAAGTTCCTCAACGCCTGAACCCAGCAGAGAACAGTCAGCTCACGTCACTCCTGCAGCGAGCCGAGTGGAGTCAGAGCCGTCCAGCCGCTGTGCCTTCAGTCCGACCCACAGTGTCAGTTCAACACCAGACGCTGCTGTACCTTTCACAATAAAATACTTGATCATTCATGTTTGTGTTTTGATCTTATTCAAGTTCGTCACCTGGACAGAAAACTAATCTGAGTAGGGCTGGGTGGTATAAAACTTTATCACAATCCACAGTTTCTGTCTCAGTGTTAATATTGTGACTTTCATCAAACATCAGCAAGGTGGATATAATGACTACTTACTACCTTTAAAACCAGGAGAAGACGACACTGATGTCACGTCACCATGTCCAACATCTCACACTGTCTATAGTGTCCTATCATATCACAGTATAGATCTGATATACGGCCCAGAACAGAACCATCTCCATCTCAGACAGGTGTGTTGTTGTATCATTGTGTGTTACAGCAGCAGTTTGTGACATCTGGCTGCACAAGTTGTCAGAACACAAGAAGTCAGATGAGCTGACAGCAACACAATTCACACAGCGAGCACATGAACGATGCACAAAGCTGTTCGTCAGAGCGTTTCACGCCACAGAGCAGCTGAGACGACAGTCGAGACCGAAGACACTGGGTTCAGACTGAATAAGTTTTACTGACTAACACAAAGCATTCTGGGATTCTTTTGCAGTTCTGTTCACTTGTAGATGTGACAGAACCACATGAACAGTACACAGAATCAACCTGTGGTTCAACAGTGGAGACACTAATGTTAGAAAGTAAAACCTGACTTATTGTTATTAAACTAATGACGGGAAACTAAAGTAACATGTTGTCATTTATAGGTTTTTCTTCAAACTCAGATGCTGGTGAGGCTGAGAACACAAACTATCACTAACATGATGCACTGCAGATCAGAAAGGAATCAGAGTACAGCTGCAGGAAGCTAACACATGAAGTCTGAAGCTCAGATAGGATGGAGGCGACCAACGAGACCAAGAGGGAGGCTGAGGCGATTTGTTTCAAGGCCTCTGCAGGAGTGTGAAGTCTGAAGTGACAACAGCGCCCCCACGTGGCCACTTATACAACTTATCTGTCAAACATCATCACAGATGTTTCAACTCTGACATGTTCAGTACATTTCACTGTGTTCAGATCTTATTATTACTCATAACACCAGTGAGGCCGGATCACACAGCTTTATGCTTTATATGTTTTTATATATACACACACACACACACACACACACACACACACACAGACTGTACACACTCCACTCAGTACACTGGGTTTATACTCGCTCCACTACAGGAAGTCTAAGTGTATTTGTCTGACTTGCACTCGGAGGTGTAACGGGTCACAGTGCTCCTGGTCTCACTGAGGCCGGTGACCCTGCAGACTTGTTGTCTTCTGATGTTTTGGCCTCCAACACAGTTTGTTTCAAAATGTTTTGATTTATTGAGCAAACAGAAACAGAGTGTGTATACGTGCAGCGGTCCTCTGGCACTGTGTACCAGCTAACTTCACGTCTGAAGGACAGTTAAAGGTATATTTCACCTATTAATAATAACTTAATGTTACCTAGTGGTAGACTTTAAAGTACAAAACAATATATAGAGATAGAAGGTATTATAATTGTGACATTCACTTAATTAAAGAGACGTATACGTGCAGTATCAAAGAATTAAACTAGTAGTTTACTGAGGACGTACTTTATGTTTTACAAAGTGAAACAGGTCGGCCCGATCCGTTTCTCTCAGAGCGACAGAACTCAGAGCCGACCAGCTGAGCAGCATTATCCATCCTCAGGGACACTGTGGAGCTGAAGAGCAACTTCACCTCACAACAACAGCAAAACAGCAATTTGTATTAGAATCTTTTTTTAATTCTTTGTCTCTGTGTAGAAACCTCCGGGCCACACTGTGGAGAGCTTTAATACGCTGAGGAGAGCTGCAGTACAAATAAGTAAAGGTTGTGTACTCATAGTTAACTACTCTCACACTTAAAGTACTCTCAGAAGTCACTTTTATAAAGTAAAGCGTGGACCAAGTCAACCCCAACAAGTCCTGGAGCAGGACACCTGCAGGTAAACGATCAGTCCACTGATGTTAGTGTGCTGACGACACACAGGACCATGAGACGGTTTCTGCCAGCCAAAGGAAACAAAGAAGGTGAGAATCATGTCATGATGAAGTGTTTCTCCTCACGGTCACAGTCAGAGGCTGCAGCTCCTCCACTAACACAGAGCTGCTATCAGATCTGCTCTTTATCTGAAGGCAGAAACAGAGTCACAGCTGTGATGTCGATCACCTGGAAGGTTTTATTATCAGGTCATGTTGAAACAACGTGATGAAGGACAGCAGGATTATTACAGTCTAATATCATATGTGGGTGTTTGATTCTGAGCAGCGGTACTGAGGTGTGTGTGTGTGTGTGTGTGTGTGTGTGTGTGTGTGTGTGTGGGTCTACAGCATGCTGGTCTCACAGGAGTCGGGCTGCAGGATCTGCAGAGTCACAATGAGTCTGATGGCCTTTCTGAACCAGGGGTACAGCAGGGCGTAGATCAGCGGGTTCAGACACGAGTTAAAGTACATGAGGAAGCTCATGACGGCCTCCGTGGAGGAGCCGATCAGGATGCTTCCGCCTGTCAGAGACAGACAGTAGTACGGAGAGTAACAGATGAGAAACACAGCCACAACCACACCCAGAGTCCTGGCTGCCTTCAGCTCCGACCGCTTGATCTTCACCGTCACCGACAGCTGCGAGCGAACGGCCCGAGCCTGGTTCACCGCCACCACAAACACCCTCACATACAGCAGCACGATCACACTGATGGGCACGATGAAGGCCACGACCAGGTCCACGTCCCCGCGATGTTCACCACACACTCCCCGGAGCAGGAGTTGTACCTGCCCGGCTGCTGCAGGTGGTCGAACAGCAGGAAGACGCTGTAGAAGAAAGAGCAGATCCAGCACACACTCACGCTGCCCGACACCAGCCGGGGAGTGATCCTGGTGGGGTAACGCAGCGGATCACACACCGCCACGTAGCGGTCCACTGAGATCAGCACCATGTTCCCCACAGAGGCAGAGATCAGGGTGACGGGCAGGAAGAAGTACAGAGCGCACACCAGCTCGCCCAGGACCCAGCAGGTCCCCGTCAGCAGGACTTCCACCGGCATCACCAGCAGGACCACCAGGAAGTCTGACACGGCCAGAGACAGCAGGAGGTGGTTGGTGGGGGAGCGGAGCTGCCTGCAGGGAGACACCAGCACCATCTCTGTCCGTCATCAACAGTGTGAGCAGCAAAACAAAAGCAGTACAGAGAGCTCAAAACCACAGGATTTCAAAATAAAAGCCACAGGCCCAATTACTGTTCAGTACGCTGGTAAAGAGCCTGTCGACCTGTGGAGCTGCAGGAACACTGAGTCTGTGTGTGAACACAAGAATCAAATCTGTGCTCAAACATGTCGACAACGAGTTCACACAGAGAGAGATTCAGACTCTGTGAACATCCGAGTTCAGATTCAAAGCATGAAATGAGCTACAGTCAGTGTGTGACACTGAAGCTACACCAGCACACACACATCAGCACTAACACACTCATTTGTGCACAAATGCTGACAAAGAGCAGGAGAAACTACCAGCTCGTCTCTCTGCTCTCACAGAGACGACAGCAGCTCTGATCTGATCTGAGCTCACACTTGTTTAGTCTGAGAGGTTTGTGTGAACCTGAAGTGAGAGATGGAGATGATGACGAGCAGGTTGAGCACGGCAGCGAGCAGAGAGATGACGAGGAGCAGGATGTAAACCAGCAGAGCCTCGGGGTGAGGAGCAGCGGGCCTCCTGCAGGAGGCGTTGAGGAGTTGTGGGAAACAGAGTTCTGACTCCTGTTCCATGGTCGGAGAGGAGAAGCTGCTGAGCTCCACAGCTCCGACTCACACGGAGTCACACAGGTTATTAATGTGTCCTCTCCTGCTGCAGACCCGGAGGGAGACAGAGGAGATCATCTGACCTGCTCTGATGCTGTTATGGGCTGGACTCATCCATGAAAGTTCAGAATCAGACGGGGCTGTTAGAAAATGTCTCAGGGGGAAAAGTTTCAGGTTGTGTTGGTTAAGTTTTTATTACTTTTTACTCAGTTTCCACCGCAGCTCTCTGCAGCTCATCGATACTCGCCGCAGCTCAGCGCAGCTCGTGCACCGGTTCATTTGGCTGAGCAGACAGTCAGAGGGATTTCTCTCTCTGATGGGCTCTGCTTCATATTCAATATGCCAAGTTAACAGAAAAGCTGCCGACAAGTGTCGACTGGTGCCAACAACACAGGACACAGCTCCAGAACCAGAGGCGCAGTCCTCACCGACAGCCAGGCGCTGTGTCGGGCCTGAAGGCTGAGCCCAGCTGCTGAGCCCAGCTGCTGAGCCCAGCTGCTGAGCCCAGCTGCTGAGCCCAGCTGCTGAGCCCAGCTGCTGAGCCCAGCTGCTGAGCCCAGCTGCTGAGCCCAGCTGCTGAGCCCAGCTGCTGAGCCCAGCTGCTGAGCCCAGCTGCTGAGCCCAGCTGCTGAGCCCAGCTGCTGCACTGAGGAGAATCAGGTGAGCTTCCCTCATCACTACCTGAAGCTCGAGGCCACAGGTGAGGTTCAACCATCAGTCAGACTCCTCTCTGGTGTCAACTCTACCAGGGAGGCACAGAAACAACTGGAGCTGTACACCTGAGCCGACGGGCAGGACAAGCAGGTACAACAGCACCTGCTTTTAAAAACAGGAGCATCACTGCAGTCAGCCCAAAAACCCTGTCAGCAACAGTCCAACAGCCTTCAGCCACATCCACCAGGTCAGGTTCAGCACCGCTGAGCAGCAGCTCTCTGGTGCCAAAGCCTGATGACACCTGGTGTCAACATCTGTCCTCAGTGACCTCAGTGATGTGATGTCACTTCCTGCTCTGTATGAAACAAACCCGTCCATCACTGGGACAAACAGACTCCATGTTTCTACTCAAAGACAGAAAGAAGTTCATGTAGAACATCTGCAGAATTTACAAGAAGGTCCAAATAATGCAGAATGAGTCAGAGACAGAGTTTCACAGAGTTTATAAAGTGTCTCC
This sequence comes from Lagodon rhomboides, assembly GCA_039737535.1. Classification (NCBI taxonomy): domain Eukaryota; kingdom Metazoa; phylum Chordata; class Actinopteri; order Spariformes; family Sparidae; genus Lagodon; species Lagodon rhomboides. The sequence continues at coordinate 33,960,743 of CM077790.1, read as the reverse complement.
AACTCAACAACTCACTAAACTGACACATTTGTTAAACTATCGGTATCGGCATTTATAACGGCCGATTAATGAATATTTAAAAAATAAAATAAAAACGGACGAAACACCCTTCAACCATGTTATGGGTGTTGTCGTTGCATAGTTTGTCCACCAGAGGGCTCTGTACAACTCTACAACTCTCTTCTTGTACGGGTCACGTGTCACGGGGTCAAGGGTCACCATGGATGCGCATACGCACTAGCTACTGCAAACACAAGCGAGCCAAGTGACCTGGTTAGCAGCTTCAATTGATATCAACAAACGAAGGGATAAAAAAAAAAAAAAAGTTTGTCAGACAACAGTGGTTTCTGACACAGCGGAGAGACACTGAAGCTTCGTTACTGTGAGTCACTCTGACATTAAGCGTAAGACGTCCTTCCCAGATGGAGAGATGATAAAAGAGGCCTTCGTTGAGGCAGCTGACTCCTTGTTTCGGGATTTAAAAACAAACCAGAAATATTATCCTCAATCAATCAATCAAAGCTCTTCAGCTATGAAGAAGTACAGTTACACGGCGCTGTGAGGTCATGGCCGAGGATTTGACCCAGCAGCTCAGAGAGACATCGCAGACAGACAGCGAGTGTTTCTCACTGCAGTTAGCGAGTCGACAGACAGCCAGCGATACAGCCCAGCTGTGTGTTTTTCAAACAATGCTGAATTTACAACAAGGACACAACCAGTCAGAATCTGTCAGAGACACAGTTTCACTACGTTACAAAGTTTGTTTTAACTCAACAACTCTTAAAATCACCACATTTGTTAAGGGAGTCTGGTGATGTTGTGTTACTGGTTCAGTGGTGGATCAGTTGAAACAGACGTGTGTTGACAGACAGCTGCTGCTGACATCAGCAGGTATGATTACATCATGTGTTGACATGCTGAGTCTATGATAACTGTGTGTAATAATTGCATCATGTGTTTGTGTTGTTGCTCGTTAAATCTTCACACCTCTGATTGCAGTGTCATCAGGTGAGTCTGATGGATGCAGGTGTGAAAAGATTCAGTCATCAGGAGCAGCTAATGGGCCTCATAACAACAGTGTGTGTGTGTGTGTGTGTGTGCGTGTCTGTGTGTGTGTGTGTGTGTGTGTAGTCGTGTCATGTTTGTTGTGTGTTGTTTATGGCCACCACACACAGAGGACTCTGAGGTAAAATATAATGGATTACAGTAGTGCAGAGTAACTGAGTAGACTGACTCAAGTTCAAGTAAAAATAATAATCCTGGAGATAATTATTGATGTATTATTATTGATGACTCGTCACTAAATAAGTACATTTATGATTTTTATCCAAACCACGATATTTCCTTAAACCAAACTGTGACCGAAACTCAAAACACTCTTTTAAAAACCTGAATAACAATAAATTCACTCAGACAGAAATCAAAAATCAAAAACCTTCCTGCTGGGAAACTGTCTGTCCGTCTTTACACCGGATCAGCTGACTAAAGTTTGACCAGCAGAAACCACCCACGCCGTCCTGACGGTCAGCTCCAGGGCTCAAACACACTACATGAAGAAACAACACAGACTGAGAGCGCGGCTGAGGAGCCAGCCCAGCCTGCTCTGATTGGTCGGCTCACACAGGCCTGAGCCAGCACCACTGGGCTCTGTCTGTTCTTAGCCTCCCGTTAGCTTTACTTCTACAGTGAATATCACAAAAACACTTCCAGACCAAACACTTCACCACCGCAGAGAAGGAACATGGTCTGCATTAGCATCACAGCCCAGCAGGATGCTAACGCTAACACGCTCTGCAACAGTCTTTCTGGTGTTAGCAAGCTAACTGCTGGGTGCTAATCACAGCTACACACAGCTGCCGGGCTAATGCTTTCCTACAGTTTGATCTATTGTGTTTCACACGCAGCGTTATCAATATCTTCAGGGCAGGTCTATCAGTCACACACAGCAGCGATACACAATCACACACAGCAGCAATACACAATCACACACAGCAGCGATACACAATCACACACAGCAGCGATACACAATCACACACAGCAGCGATACACAATCACACACAGCAGCAATACACAATCACACACAGCAGCGATACACAATCACACACAGCAGCGATACACAATCACACACAGCAGCAATACACAATCACACACAGCAGCAATACACAATCACACACAGCAGCAATACACAATCACACACAGCAGCAATACACAATGTTATTAACAGTATTATTTCTGTATCATAATGTGACTAATATCATCCAGTCAGCATGAAGAATCAGAGATGTTCATGTGTCCAGGTGTTTCCAGGTGTGTCCAGGTGTCCTCCTGTCAATCTAAACCTGCTGACAGTTTATAATCCTATGGATGCTGTTATAATGTGCAGTGATTGAGATCCTGACCCACCAAACATCCTGGAAAGTGACAAAGTCACGTTTTTCACTCTAAATGACATCATGACATCATCACCATCAGTAAACTGGACGCTGTCTGACTCTGTCTCTCGCGGGGACGGAGGCTGTTTTCTGGGGGAAAGTTCGCTGAAGTCTCGGTCTGGAGGGCTGACCGTCACCGTGACAACAGCAACTACAGCAACACAAACACCTGGTGAGGTAAAGTTTACTGCCGGTGCCGCAGTGCTGTGATGTCACTTCCTGCTCTGTATGAAACAAACCCGTCCATCTCTGGGACAAACAGACTCCATGTTTTTCCACAAAGACAGAAAGAAGTTCATGTAGAACATCAGCTGAATTAACAAGAAGGTCCAAATAATGCAGAATGAGTCAGAGACAGAGTTTCACAGAGTTTATAAAGTGTCTCCAACTCAACAACTCACTAAACTGACACATTTGTTAAGGGAGTCTGGGGACTTTCTCCACGGGGACAAAGAAGGAGCCTATATTGTTCCTGACCGGAAGTAGCCACATTAGCCGAGCACCATGCTAACACCCGCCACACAGTGAGACATCAAACATGACAACACTTACAGTTCTGGGTCGGGTCACAGGCAGCTGGTGTCGGTCCACTCCTCGGCTGGTGTCGGTCCACTCCTCTGCTGGTGTCGGTCCGGTCCTCAGCTGGTGTCGGTCCACTCCTCGGCTGGTGTCGGTCCACTCCTCAGCTGGTGTCGGTCCACTCCTCTGCTGGTGTCGGTCCACTCCTCGGCTGGTACAGTCCAGGTGTAAACCACAGCTCAGAACTAAGCGTCCCGGGCCTGGACCCCTCAGGTGGACATGAACACCTCCGTGTTGTTTCTTCCAGACAGCAGAGCGGTGTGTGTGTGTGTGTGTGTGGTCCGCTGTGTTCTGGTCCCGCCCGGTTGAACCATCCAGCGGTTTCCCGCCTAATGTTGGAACGCAGCCTCTCTGTCCTGTGCGCCACCTGTGCTTCAAACATGGCGGACAGTGACGTCCTGACAGGTGGAGGTGGCGGGGTCACGGTCAGCTCACACGGTGTCTGAGTGTGATCAATAGAAGTGATCTGCTGATTTATCTCAGGTACAAAGTAGCGCGTGCTCGGCTCAAGTGCGTCCGCCATTTTGGACAGCCAGGTACGGCAACCCGACCAGGACAAACTACAGAAATAACTACATTAGATTTCATTAAATTAGCCGGTGATGTTGACCTGCAGTGTTTCTTTGCCTCTCTTGTATCTGCTGCAGATGTAATGAGATATTTGTATGTAAATATATGAAATGTTCCTAATTAAAAGGCCCAATAACTCAATGAACTATGTACTGATTGATCACTTGTGTTTGTTTTAATTTATAATTATGTTTTGGTTTGTAATTTTCAATTCGTCTGATCTTGCTCATTTTTGTTGTAAGCCTGTTCTTATTGAACATGACAACACAACAGTTTAAAGGTTTATGATGACTTCAGCCAGCAGAGAGTCAGCTGAGCAGCAGGGCATGTTTGCTGTCCTCATAGTTAATATCTATCTTTGGCCGTATTGTTTGAATAAATTCAAGTTTGAAAAAGAAAGCTAAGCTACTTTGCTGGAGCGGCATACTGGCAGGTAGACTGGCAGGTAGACTAACAGGTAGACTGACAGGTAGACTAACAGGTAGGCTGACAGGTAGGCAGGTAGACTGACAGGTAGACTAACAGGTAGACTAACAGGTAGACTGACAGGTAGACTGACAGGTAGACTAACAGGTAGACTGACAGGTAGACTAACAGGTAGGCTGACAGGTAGGCAGGTAGACTGACAGGTAGACTGACAGGTAGAGTGACAGGTAGACTAACAGGTAGGCTGACAGGTAGGCAGGTAGACTAACAGGTAGGCTGACAGGTAGACTGACAGGTAGGCAGGTAGGCTGACAGGTAGACTAACAGGTAGAGTGACAGGTAGACTGACAGGTAGACTAACAGGTAGGCTGACAGGTA
>CM077790.1:33906358-33951358 GCA_039737535.1 Lagodon rhomboides | reverse complement strand
CTCCACCTCCATCTCTGCCACTTTGCTCCTCCACCTCTTGTCCTCCTCCTCCTTTGCCTTTCGAGCCTCCTCCAGCTCCTCTAACATCTCACTCCTCCTCCTCTCCAGGGCCACAGCTCTGGCTCTCAGCTCCTCCACCTCCTCCTGGTCCTGTAGCCCCTCCTCCTCTCTGCACCTGTCCACCTCCTCCTTCCTCTCCTCCAGAGCGCTCCTCAGTTTCTCCCCCTCTGTGTGGCTCTCCTTAAGAATGGTTAAAGGAACAGTTCAGTATTTTAGATGATCATCTCTGTGATGTACAGAGCTAAAGCTGGTTAGCTTATACTTAGCATAAAGAAACAGCTAGCGTGGCTCTGTGGCTACCTGCAGGAGGAGCTTCAGCTGGGTCATCTCCTCCAGCGCCGCCCTCAGCCCCTCCCTCATCTGCTGCTTCTCCTCCTCCTTCTCCTTGACCTCCTGCCTCACTCGCTCCCTGCTGCGACTCAGATCAGACACCTGAAACACACACAGGTTACATGCTAACACGCTAACATGTGGTCACATTCAACAGTGATGTGCAGCTAGCGTGCTAACATTAGCATCAGGCACAGCTGACAGTCTGAGATGTCCCACTGTGGCCACCGTACAGACGACAGCTCAGGTGTTATATACTGTACCTGAGTCTGCAGGGAGCTCAGGTTCTCCTCCATCACCTCCACACTCCGCTGCACTCCTCTCAGCTCCTCCTGGGCCTCCTCCCTCCTCCTCCGCTCCTTCTGCACCTCCTCTCTGAGGATTGTCGCCTCTTCTCTCCTCTTCATCAGCTCCTCCTGCGTCGCCTTCTTCTCCCTTTGTTCATTTTGTACCTCCTCTCTCAATGCAGACACCTCCCTCTCACAACTCCTCAGCTCCTCCTGTACCTCCTCCATGGTCCACAACTCCTCCTGGGCCTCCTTCTTCCTTCGCTCCTTCTGCACCTCCTCTCTGAGAGCCATCACCTCCTTATCTGTCCTCATTAGCTTTGTTTGGATCTGCTCCTTCTCCTTTTCTTCCTTTTGCACCTCCTCTGTGATGACAGTCAGCTCACTCTTGGTCCTCCTCAGCTCCTCCTGAATCTCCTCCTTCTGCCTCAGTTCCTCCTGTACCTCCGCCATCTTCCTTTGCTCCTTCTGCACCTCCTCTTTAAGAGCTTTCACCTCCCTCTCTGTCCTCATTAGGTTCTCTTTGACCTGCTCCTTCTCCTTCTGCACCTCCTCTGTGATTACAGCCAGCTCACTCTTAGTCCTCCTCAGCTCCTGCTGTACCTCCTCTCTCTGCCTCCACTCCTTCTGCACCTCCTCTCTGAGAAGTGTTGCCTCTTCTCTCCTCTTCTTCAGCTCCTCCTGCACCTCCTGCTTCTCCCTTCGTTCACTCAATGCCTCCTCTCTAAGTGCAGACACCTCCTCTCTCCTCCTCTTCAGCTCCTCCTGTGCCTTATCCCTCTCCCTCTGAACCTCCTCTCTGAGAGCTGTCACCTCCCTCTCACTCCTCCTCAGCTTCTCCTGTACCTCCTCCCTCCGCCTCAACTCCTCCTGGGCCTCCTCCCTCCTTCTCTTCTCCTTCTGCACCTCCTCTCTGAGAGCCATCACCTCCTTATCTGTCCTCGTTAGCTTTGTTTGGATCTGCTCCTTCTCCTTTTCTTCCTTTTGCACCTCCTCTGTGATGACAGTCAGCTCACTCTTGGTCCTCCTCAGCTCCTGCTGTACCTCCTCTCTCTGCCTCCACTCCTTCTGCACCTCCTCTCTGAGAAGTGTTGCCTCTTCTCTCCTCTTCTTCAGCTCCTCCTGTACCTCCTGCTTCTCCCTCCGTTCCCTTCCTACCTCCTCTCCAAGTACAGACAGCTCCCTCTCGCTCCTCCTCAGCTTCTCCTGTACCTCCTCCATCTGCCTCAACTCCTCCTGGGCCTCCTCCCTCCTTCTCTTCTCCTTCTGCACCTCCTCTCTGAGAGCTATCACCTCCTTATCTGTCCTCGTTAGCTTTGTCTGGATCTGCTCCTTCTCCTTTTCTTCCTTTTGCACCTCCTCTGTGATGACAGTCAGCTCACTCTTGGTCCTCCTCAGCTCCTCCTGCACCTCCTCTCTCTGCCTCCACTCCTTCTGCACCTCCTCTCTGAGAAGTGTTGCCTCTTCTCTCCTCTTCATCAGCTCCTCCTGCACCTCCTCCTTCTCCCTTTGTTCACTCAGTGCCTCCTCTCTAAGTGCAGACACCTCCTCTCTCCTCCTCTTCAGCTCCTCCTGTGCCTTATCCCTCTCCCTCTGCACCTCCTCTCTGAGAGCTGTCACCTCCCTCTCCCTCCTCCTCAGCTCCACAGACAGACCAGCCTTCTCCTCCTCCAGCTCTCTCTCTCTGCACCTCCCTCTCTCCTGCAGCAGGAGGTGCTGACCTCTCTCAGCCTCCACCATCCTCCCTCGCTCCTCTTTCACCTCCCTCAGTTCATCCTCTAATCTCTTCTTCTCCTCCACTTCGCTCCTCAGCACCTCCTTCTGTAACTCCATTTCTTTCTCCTTCTCCATCAGCTCATCCTCCAGCCTCCTCTTCTCCTCCCTCACTCTCCTCAGCACCTCCTCCTCCTCCTTTCTTCCCTCCCACACCTCCTTCAGTCTGCCTTCTAGCTTCCTCAGGCCCTGCACCTCCTTTTCCATCTCCTCACATCTGTCCTCCAACCTTCTCCTCTCCTCCCTGGATTTCCTCAGAGCCTCCCTCTCTTCCTCCCAGTCCTCCTCCACCACCCTTAGTTTCTCCTCCAACCTCCTCCTCCTCTCCACCTCTGTTCTCCTCAGCGCCTCCTCTCTCCCCTCCTCCTCCTCCCTCTCCTCCAGAGTGGCTCTCAGCTGCTGCGCCTCCTCCTCTTGCTCCTTTAGGATGAGGTTGAGTTTTGTCACCTCCCTCGTGCTCCGCTCTGCCTTCTCCCTCCACTCCTTCACCTCCTCCTCCAGTCTGTCTCGGGCCTCCTCCCTCTCTCTGGCTCTCCTCCTCGCTCCTTCGCTCTGGGCCCGGGCCTCCTGCAGCTCCCTGGTCTGGGAGGAGATCCAGTTGTCTTTTTCTCCTCCCTCCCTCCTCTCTTTCTCCAGGAGCAGCCGGGTTTCTCTCAGGAGCCCCTCCAGCTGCTCCTCCCTCGCCTCCTTCTGCTTCAGTCTGTTATTCACCTCCTGCTGTTCTCTGGCTCCCTCCTCCTCCCGCTCCTCCACCAGCCTCAGCCGCTTCTTCAGCTCCTCCACCTCCTCCTCCCTCTCCCTCACGGCGTTCATCTGTCGCTCCAGGCTGGACTCCTTGCGCTCCACCTCCTCCTTCAGCTCCTCACACTCCTCCTTCGCAACGTTCAGCCTGACCCTCAGCAGCTCCACCTCCCCCACCTTCTCCATCAGTCTCTCCACCTCCTCCTCTGCTCTCCTTGCTTCACCTTTCAGTCGTTCCACCTCCTCCTCCCTTCTCCTCCTCCTCTTCTCCTCTTCATCTTGCAGTTTCTCCTTGTTTCTCCTCTCCTCCTCTCTGTCTTCCTGTAGTTTGGAGGTTTCTCTTCTCAGTTTGTTTGTCTCCTCCTCCACCTCCTCCACCCTCTTCCTCCATCTCTCTACCTCCTTCTCCCATTTATTCCTCAGTCTCTCCATCTCTTCCTCCCTCTCCTCCTTCTCTCTTTCTAATCTCTCCATCCGGTCGCAGAGCGCCTCTATCTCCTCCTCCCTCTTCACCTCCTCCTCTTTCATCTTGACCTCCTTCCTCTTCGCCTCCTCCTCCACTCTCTCCCTCTCTCCCTCCACCCGCTGTAGTTTCTCCACCATGTAGCTGATTTGCACCTCCTTCCCAGTCACCTCCTCCCTCAGTCTCTCCACCTCTCTCTGCCTCTCCTCTTTCTCCTCCGTCAGTCCTTCCAGGCGCCTCCTCAGCACCTCCACCTCTGCGTCTCTCGTCCCCAGCTCCTCGCTCAGCGCCTCCCTCTCTTTCTGCCAGGCCTCCTTCTCCTGCTTCTTCTCCTCTTCTTCTTCACTCCTCCTCCTCCTCAGCTCATCCACCTCCTCCGTGAGCCTCTCCGTCTCCTCCCTCAGAGCCTCCGTCTCCTCCTCGCTCCTCTCTCTCCTCCTCCTCTCGTCTTGTCTCCCAGCCGTCGCTCCCTCCACTTCTCCTCTCAGACACTCGATCTCCCCTTCAGACACAAAACACAAAGAGAAACACGAGTTATCCTACCGACACTCAATGATTCACTGAACCACACAGTTAGCTCAGTGTTAGCCTGCAGCTAGCTTAGCATTAGCCTAGCTTCCAGACTCTTCAGCTGGGGAAACTGACAGCGTCGGACATGTTGGTTTATTTTCCTTGTCAGAGATCCTTTATTCATTTGTTTGAGAGGAGGGTTCACTCTGACGGATCAGAAGATCTCATGTGCACCTTCAGCATGTTGTGTTTCTGATCTGACACACTCACCCTGTAGTGTTTCCTTGGCCTGCTGCAGAGTGTGGATGTGTGTGTGCAGCTGACATCGCTCCACCTCCGACTGTGACAGCTGCTTCTGCTGCTGGTGGAGCTGCTGGTGGAGCGACACCGACAGAGACCTGCAGAGAGACAGAATGTGCAGTATATATATATATATATACATATATATATATATATATATATATATATATATATATATATATATATATATATACACATATATATATATATATATATATATATATATATATGTATATGTATGTATGTGTTCAGGTGTTTTTCAGGTGTGTTCAGGTGTTTTTCAGGTGTGTTCAGGTGTGTTCAGGTGTTTTTCAGGTGTGGTCAGGTGTTTTTCAGGTGTGTTCAGATGAGTTCAGAATCTGAACTCATCTGAACTTCAGATTAGTTCAAATGTGTCCAGATGTGTTGAGAAAAAAACCTGAACACACCTGAAAAACACCTGAACACACCTGAACACACCTGAAAAACACCTGAACACATCTGAACACACCTGAACACCTGAAAAACACCTGAACACACCTGAACACACCTGAACACATCTGAACACACCTGAACACCTGAAAAACACCTGAACACATCTGAACACACCTGAACACACCTGAACACACCTGAAAAACACCTGAACACACCTGAAAAACACCTGAACACACCTGAACACACCTGAAAAACACCTGAACACACCTGAAAAACACCTGAACACATCTGAAAAACACCTGAGCACATCTGAACACACCTGAAAAACATCTGAACACACCTGAACACACCTGAACACATCTGAACACACCTGAACACACCTGAAAAACACCTGAACACACCTGAAAAACACCTGAACACATCTGAACACACCTGAAAAACACCTGAACACACCTGAACACACCTGAACACACCTGAAAAACACCTGAACACACCTGAAAAACACCTGAGCACATCTGAACACACCTGAACACCTGAAAAACACCTGAACATATCTGAACACACCTGAAAAACTCAGATGAGTGTTTTTCACACTCATGTGTGTTCAGGTGTTTTTCAGGTGTGTTCAGGTGTTTTTCAGGTGTGTTCAGGTGTGTTCAGATGTGTTCAGGTGTGTTCAGGTGTGTTCAGGTGTGTTCAGGTGTGTTCAGATGTGTTCAGATGTGCTCAGATGTGCTCAGGTGTGTTCAGGTGTGTTCAGATGTGTTCAGATGTGTTCAGGTGTGTTCAGGTGTGTTCAGGTGTGTTCAGGTGTGTTCAGATGTGCTCAGATGTGCTCAGGTGTGTTCAGATGTGTTCAGATGTGTTCAGATGTGTTCAGATGTGTTCAGGTGTGTTCAGATGTGTTCAGATGTGTTCAGGTGTGTTCAGGTGTGTTCAGATGTGTTCAGGTGTGTTCAGGTGTGTTCAGGTGTGTTCAGATGTGCTCAGGTGTGTTCAGGTGTGTTCAGGTGTGTTCAGGTGTGTTCAGGTGTGTTCAGGTGTGTTCAGGTGTTTTTCAGGTGTGCTCAGGTGTGTTCAGATGTGCTCAGATGTGTTCAGGTGTGTTCAGGTGTGTTCAGATGTGCTCAGTTGTGTTCAGATGTGCTCAGGTGTGTTCAGGTGTTTTTCAGGTGTGTTCAGGTGTTTTTCAGGTGTGTTCAGGTGTTTTTCAGGTGTGTTCAGGTGTGTTCAGGTGTTTTTCAGGTGTGTTCAGGTGTTTTTCAGATGTGTTCAGGTGTGTTCAGGTGTGTTTCAGGTGTGTTCAGGTGTGTTCAGGTGTGTTTCAGGTGTGTTCAGATGTGTTCAGGTGTGTTCAGGTGTGTTCAGTACCTGAGCTCCTGCAGCTCCTCCTCCAGCTGTTCCCTGTGTCTCTGCAGACTGTCGTGCTCCTCCTGCAGCCTCCTGCTCTCCCTCTGCTGCTCCTCCTGCTGTCTGTCTCTCCTCCTCCGCTCCTCCGTCGCCTGACGCAGCTGCTCCTGCGCCTCCTTCAGCTCCTCGCACACTGAGGCATGCTGGGAGGACAGCTGAGGACCACACACATCAGATATGACACATCATACAGGTGCATCACTGTCACATGACTGTCAGCTCCTCCCCCTCCTCTTCACCTCCTTCAGGTGAGCTCTCTCCCTGTCTCTCTCCTCCGTCAGGGAGATCAGCTGCCTCTGTTTCTCCTCCGTTATTCTCTCCATCTCTCTCTCTCCTTCTGTCAGCTGACGGACGGCGCTGGCCTCCTCCTCCCTCTGCGCTCTGAGCAACGGGACGGAAGCATCAGCAGAAACATCAGCAGGGTGAAATGTTCATATTCAGGACTGAAGGTGTGAACTCCAGACTCACCTGAGCTGACTGCAGTCCAGGCTGAGGGTCTGGGTCTCCCTCTGCAGACAGCTGACCTCTGACCTCAGGGTCTGCAGCTGTGATTGGCTGTCAGACAGCTCACACTCCACCTGGAATCACACACACACACACACACACACACACACACACACCCACCACCCTGTGGGTCTGCTGCCCTGTAGCCTTTGAGCCAGGCAGCATCACTGTGGAGCGAGCAGTCGTACCTGCAGCAGCTGTTTGCTCAGCTCTCTCTTGTCGGAGGCCAGAGCTGAGGTCAGGGCGGCCATCTTGTCCAGAGCGTCCCGCGCCTCCTCCACCTCCCGCTTCAACACACACTCAGAGGAGGAGAGACGCAGCACACACTCCCTGGACTGACGGAGACGGAGGATGTTAGAGATGAACGAGTCAGCTGGTGAAACATTTCCTGACAGATGAAACACTCGTCTGTGCTACATGAAGACACTGATGCTCCTCAGCAGCTGAGCTGGTGGAGGACACCAGCTCTGGATCAATGTACCTTCTGCAGGGCATCTTTGGCGTCAGCAGCCTCTTCTTCTGCTCTCTGTCTGTCCAGCTGCTGTCTCTCTAACGCCCCCTACAGGAGGACAGAGAGGCTCATAAAGACATCTGGACAACTCGACTGTCTCTAACATGAAACTGAATATGAGGCAGAGTCTTTCTGTCTCTGAACGATGAGAAGCATCCTGGTTCATCACCTTCAGAGTGTGGATCTCCATCCGGTGGACCGTCTCTCTCTCTGTCAGCTGGACGTTCTCCAGCAGCTCAGTCTCAACTCTGAAACAACAACATCTGATGAACAACAACAGCAGCACATCTGACATGTGTTCACTAACAAGAGCAGGAAGTGTCCTCGTGCTGTGAGACGACACTGGACCTGCTGGACTGTGGAGCAGAAGACAGCGAGACACAGAGCAGAGACACGTCAACAACACCAGATGATAAGCTGTGACTCGGCACACATCACCACTTGCAGTGAGGATGAATCGTCATCGTTTCAGTCCACAGACCTTCTTCATGAACCTGACGGCTCCTGGTCTCCTCCTGCTCACCTGTCCACCCACAGGTGTGCAAACGCTCCACTCTGTCGGCCTTTTACTGATGACAGTGAATCATTTTTAATCGCTGCTGTAACGTGTCGGCGGCTGCAGACAGTAACGTACCGTTTGTATGTTTCTGTCTCCAGCTGTCTGTTTCTCTCCTCCTGTCTGTCTCTGTCCCTCCTCAGCCTGTCGCTCTCTCTCTTCACCTCCTCCTCCCTCCTCTGCACCTCCTCCACCTGCAGACGCAGCGAGGACGCCGTCTCCTGCTCCCTGAGACACACACACACACACACACACACACACACACACACACACGATGTAGTATTGGAGGTAATAATACAAACTGTCTCCATCAGTGAATGAACGAGCTGTTCTCAGAGGACAATCAGGTCCAGAACACTGAAGCTAGAGAGGTGGCAGGGTCCGCCACATGTAAACAAAGTTAAACAGTAGAAACTGTTTTGTTCTTTAAGGTCAGTTTGTTTCTTTCTCTGCTCTTTAATGTTTCTTCACCCAAACCACAGACTGCTCCTTTAACATCAACCTTTAATATGAACAGTGAAATAATGTGTGTGTGTGTGTGTGTGTGTGTGTGTGTGTGTGTGTGTGTACCTGCTCAGCATGTCCAGAGTGTGTGTGAGCTCCAGCTGTGTGTGTTGTGTGTGTGTGTGCAGCTGCTGGTTGTCGTCCTCCAGCTGTTTCAGTCGGAGCTGCAGAGCCGTTTTCTCCTCGCCGAGCCGCCGCAGAGATAGCTCCGCCCCCTGACGAACACACACATCCACACAGATCAGCACCTGGCTGACCTCTGACCTCTGACCTGCAGCAGCAACACTTCCTGTGCTGTGTGACTGACCTGCAGCTCCTCGTGTCTCCACTGCAGGGCGCTCTCAGTGTGGGACAGCACAGACAGCAGGGAGGACAGATCCAGGCTGAGGACGCTGTCAGAGGACACACACAGAGACGACCTGCTGCTGCTGCTGCTGCTCAGGACTCTGGACTGAACACACACACACACACACACACACACACACACAGTCACGCACACACACAGTGACCTCTGACCTCTGAGCAGCTCCTGATGTTCCACACTCACCAGCCTGAGGACAGCCTGACTCACAGACCGAAGACTTCCCTCTGCCTCTCTGTGTCTCTCTACCTCTGTCTGTCTCTCCTGCAGCGAGCGAGACAGCTCCACAATCCTGAGAGACAGACAGAGAGAGACAGAGAGACAGACAGAGAGAGAGAGAGACAGACAGAGAGAGACAGAGAGAGAGAGAGAGAGACAGAGAGACAGACAGACAGAGAGAGAGAGAGAGAGACAGAGAGACAGAGAGAGACAGAGAGAGAGACAGAGAGAGAGACAGAGAGAGAGACAGAGAGACAGACAGACAGACAGACAGACAGACAGAGAGAGAGACAGAGAGAGAGAGAGACAGAGAGACAGACAGACAGAGAGACATTAAAATATTAGTACAAGTACAATCAAACTTGTTAGCATGCGAGCTAGCTCAGTTGCTAACTGTATGAAGTGGTACCTTTGATTCAGCTGAGAAACTTCTGTCTCATGACGGAGCTTCAAATGTGACATCTCTCGCTCCTCCTCCCTCCTCCTCCTCCTCCTCCTCCTCCTCCTCAGCCTCCTCCTGCTGCTCCAGCTCTGCTAAGGTGAAGGTTCCCAGGGTGGAGGAGGAGATGGGAGGAGGAACAGATGGAGAAGAGTCCAGAGGGGGGAGGACGAGGGTGGAGGACAGAGGAGGCGGTGGAGGAGGAGGTGGAGACGAGGAGGTGGAAGGGAGAGGAAGGTCAGAGGGGAGAAGAGGGGGAGGCGCAGAAGAGACGGGTTTGATGGGAGGAGCACTGAGCCTCAGGTAGGAGGAGACGGAGTCACAGCTGGAGAGGAGCGAGGAGGAGAGACGGGAGAACTCCGCCCTCAGCTGCCACAGGTCCCTGCAGACAGGACAGAGGGAGGAGGGTCAGCCTACGTCAGGTGGCTCCACCTGTGGCAAGGTGCAGACCTACCTGTCGGCAGCAGTTTTAACCGTGTGACAGTGACGTCTCAGATCCACCACGGACCTCCAAACTGACAACAACCGAGCCTGCTGCTGACCCACATGACCTGACCGGCTCTGGACACACACACACACACACACACACACACACACACACACACACACACACACACACACACACACACACACACACACACACACACACACACATAAATACACAACATTTCAGTGTAAAGGTGGTTCTGTCAGAACATTAAACCAAACACTGACCTCTCTCTCTCTCTGCCAATCATCCTCTCTCTGCTCCGCCTCCTCCACGGCTCTCGTCCAATCAGATGTCAGCTTCTGGAGGTCATCCCTCAGGGCCTGGTTATCCTGCTCTGATTGGCTGAGCTGCTCCCGGAGGAGAGCATTCATGTCCGCGAGCCCAACTGACCTGGAGACACACACACACACACACACACACACACACACACACACACACACACACACAGGGCAGAAACCTTCAGTGTTCTCAGTATTTCATAACATAACATTTTGTTTGGTCTTCCAGGAAATTACAAACTCTAAAACGCCTCATCTAAAGCATTAAGCACCGATACGTTGTTGGACCTGACGGTGTCCAGGTGAGACATGGAGCTGACACACACCTCTGCTGTTCCTCCTCCAGCCTGATGAGGGCGCTCTCCAGAGTGTCACTGTGCTCATCTCTGATCCTCCGCTACAACACACAACACAAGTGTTTATCAGAGAGAATCCTGCGTGTCTCCTCACTGGACAACAGAAGCACTGCAGCAGAGGAAGAAGCTGAAGGGTTCTGACCTCAGCGCCGATCAGCTGTGTGTGTTCGTCCTGCAGCTGCTCACACCTGCCTCTGTACTCCAACACCTGCACACACAACCAGCACTGACAACCAGCCGAGGGCCAAACTGAGAGGACACTCAGTAACGATCCACCAACAGTCAGGGAGGTAGCTAACTACACACACACACACACACACACACACACACACACACACACCTGGTCTCACCTTGTGCTGCAGCCGGTGGATGAGCAGAGCCTGCCTGGCCTCCCTCTCTCTCCCCTCCCTCACCCTCCTCCTCCACTCTCTCTGCTCGGCCTCCACCTGCAGAGAGAGGCCGAGCGAGGGCGACAGAGACTGGCACAGCTGGAGAGAGAGAGAGAGATGGTTTCATTCAACCTGAAGATCACATGACCTCCTCCTCCTCCTCCTCCTCCTCCTCCTCCTCCTCTCTCTCCTCCTCCTCCTCCTCCTCCTCCTCCTCCCCCTCCTCCTCCTCCTCCTCCTCCTCCTCCTCCTCCTCCTCCTCCTCCTCCTCACCCGGTCATTGAGGGCTCTGCTCCTCGACTCCAGCTCCTCTCTCTCTGCTCGACTCTCTGCCAGCTCCTCCTGCAGACGACACACTTCCTGTTTGAGCTCCGCCTTCTCCTGGTGCCATCCAATCAGCAGCTCCGACTCCATCCTGCAGGTCCACGTCTTCTTCACAGATTCTGGACGAGAAACAGGAAGTAACCTCAGAACGATTCATTCATTTGACTGTGTGTAATAATGCTGAGGTGTGGACACACACAAATAAGATAACATCCACTGTTATCTACAGACTCTCCTCGTACTGTTGTCTTCAGACAGTGAAAGTGGAGACCGATCTGATCTGAGGTGTTACAGGGATGTGATGATAAAAGGTTAAATCACAGATCGACAGTAAACCTGTCACAGTAAGTTCAGCAGTTAGTCCTCATTATCAGGATAATCGTGAACATCGTCTCCCGTGAAAAGCTGTCCGGCTCAGCGACTGTCTGAAGGCTCGGCTCGCTCCTCGTATCCGCGTTAAAACAAGATGAATCAAATGTGTGTGTGATACTTTACTCCAGACTAAAGACTAAAGACTAAAGGCCAGCGGGGGAGACAAGCTTACCATCTGTTCTCCTTTGTTTGTGCAGGAGGAAGTTATGATTTGTGATGATTTATTTAAGACTCTTTGATTATTTTCCACTAAAAATGATCCTATTTGTGATTCAATAAAAATGTTAGTTTTCTAATAAACATTAATGTTTCAGAGATGTTTTACACAATTTTAGTTTTTATTCTAAAGTTTTAATAATCCAAATTCTGTCCACAGAATGCCAACAGTGTCATAAAGAAATATGTACGACCGAAAGATACAACATACAAAGTGAAGCACTGTTACACGGCACATGTGATAACTAGTTGCTATGGTTACCTGTCACTATGTCCTGCTGTGCTGGTTGATTATGGGTTTGAAACACAGAGTGAACACGCTGTTGCCATGGAAACACACTGAGATACATTCTAATGTAGTTTTGAAGAACTACATAACCCAGATTCACCTGAGACAGCGAACTGACCTGCTAATGAACGAGCCGACCAGGTGGACAAAATAAGAGAAACATCTCAGTTTAGAACAACTCCTATCACTTTACATTATAATCTTCATTAAATGTGTGGTGTTATATATATAAACTATTATATATATAAACTATTCAAACTTTTTATATATAAATTATTATATAGAAACAGTTTATATATAATCTGTTATATGTAACAGTTTGTATATAAACTGTCTGCTGTAATATTGTAGACTGTTATCAGAGTGTGTGTGTGTGTGTGTGTGTGTGTGTGTGTGTGTGTGTGTGTGTAATCACCTGGTGTTGAGTGTTAATCCTGCTGTTAAACTGCAGAGACAGCAGAAGTTCGAAGCTGTCACAAACACCAACAGACGAGTTCCAGAACCGAACAGAACCTGACAGAACCATCGGCGGTCTGAGACACAGTGGACCGGGCCGAATTACACGTTAACAGTCAGTTTTTAGAGGAACTAACTCCAGCTAGCCTGTTAGCATGCTAACATGGCTAACAGGCGGTGAATGAAGTGAACGCTGTCTCAGACCTGCGGCCGCTGACGCTGCTCGCGAAGCTCCGCCCACACGCCGCCGGCACGCGAACACAGAGTCCTTCAGCCTGCAGCACAGGTGTTCAGCTACCTGTGCTAGCTGTCTGCTAATGTTGTTAGCACATTCAAACAGGGACACCTGACCTTTCACACCGGAAACAGACGGTCGGCGACCGGAAACAGCTACTTTACATGTAAACAGCGACACCTGCCGACAGGAAGTAAAACACATTCACATGATTTCGATGACGTCAGAAGATTATTGTCAAGAAACAATCGGTTGATTACATTTTAAATAAATGTCATTAAGAACATATTCAGAGACTTCAAGTGTATATGTTTTTAAATATAACAGATCATTTGTCTCATTTCAATACAGTTAAATTCAGATGAGGTGAAGTTGTTTCTTTATTGATCCTCTGTGGATCAATCACAGGTAACAGCAGTGCAGAGGGACATCAGTGACAAAGAATCAAATAACAATGTGAGCAAAAATAAACGTACTATGTACAGTATGATTAAATATATAAAGAGATGAAATCACAGGAAACGACAGAGAAATCACAGAATTTATTACATGAAAATACAAATAATAAGCCAACCACTCTCTGAAATATACTTTTCTTCAGATAACTAATAAACATGAAAAATCATATATCATTATTCCAAAACAAATCTTCTGCTCTGCAGTCATCTACGACTTATATAGAAACACAACACAAATATAATAAATTATAGAGTTATATTGTAGGAGACACACCTGATGGTCCAGTAACGTCTGTAGTGGTGGAATCATATGAACATTAAGAACAGACACGTTATGTTTTATAACAAATGTCTCATTAATCTCCACATAATAACAATAATAATATTCAGTTTTAGGCAGAAGCGGTCGACCTGGAGGACAAATAAAAAAGCTTTTCCTTTATTTTAACAGAAACACACAACAATAAATTCTGCTTTAATAAATCTGAACTTCTGAAGCATTTTTAATTAATATTTTCTACAGCAGGTCTGACTCTCATCTTAGCTTATCAGTTATTTACGTTGATAAAGATCTAATATTTCTTAGAACATTAAATAATTGTTAAAGAAAAACAGTGTTAATAATTCAGTCACTTCTGCTTTGCAAAGTTTCAAAACGAAGTCGACACAAATCAGCTCATTTCAAATGAATCAGTGAACTGATGATGTAGAGAAAACTGACCAATCACAGCCCGTCCTGACCGAGCTGAGCTCTGAGTGGACGAGAGCCGAGGACACGAACACGGAGGACGCCGTCGCAGCTGATGAGCGGTTTCACTGAAGCTGTCAGAACAAACAGTCTCTGAGCCCACCGTTCAGCTAGCACCTGTTAACTTTCCATATTCTGAGACAAACCAGCTCACAGCTGCTATCAGAAGATCATTTCTTCCAGCAGGACACGACACAGCCTGAAGAAGCGTCGTTACAGATGCACCAGCAGGACCTGAAGGAGGTTTTCTCGTGTCTGGATCAGAACCTGGACACTGTGGACTGACACTAGCATGTTAAACTCAACAAACTCGCCCAGCAAGTCACACTTCAAGTCATTTTAACAGAAGGTTATGAAGCGTGCTGTCGCCCTCTGGTGTCTGAAGCTGTTCTGGTTCTGACAGACTGAGTCACAGTGAAGACCATCCTGGACTCAGACTCCACGAGAGACACAGATAGAATTCATGTGTCTGTTTCTTTGGCTGAGTTCATCTATAAGGTCATTTTTCATAGACTACACTGAGGAGGAGGGTTTTTATTGGATCAGTGTGACACATTAGAGGTTCTGAAGGTGAGACCAGCTCCACCCTGCTGCTCAGGTTCTGGGCCGGCTCTTTGTGTTAGTATTGATGATGGCGGGCCCTGTGGGGTTCTTCTTCACTGTGCTCATCGGCGATGCTTGACGTGACTTCTTGTAAACCACCTTGAAGAAAAGTGCAACAAAGAATTAAATCATGGTTTCTATTTCTAGCTTTTGGTGTGGTGGAGCCCTGAAGGAGGTGCTGGTCCTGAGAGAGGATGGAGGAGAGAGACAGCAGGAGGCGAGTCAGAGTCAGAACTGGTGACATGAAACAAACGATGATGTCGTTCAGCGTGACTTCCTCTTCTTCACGTCGCAGCAGCAGCTCCTGTTGGATTCAGTCAACACGCCATCCAAACAGAAACTTCACTCGACCCGTAAATACAGACCAGAACCCGGCTGTAAAACCTGAATGAGTAAAGAACCACACCAGACTTTGTGCTGGATCTTTGTGCAGCTGATGATAATTTATGACTCTCGTTTAATAAAACATTTTCTCTCAAAGTTTCTCTTCGCCCATTTGGGAGCACCACGTGTTCAGGAGAGCTTCACATGACCTGACGGTTTTATAAACTGTCTAAGAAAGTTTTATTTTTTGTTTTTGAGCCCTGAAGACGACGAAGCCGAAACAAAACCTCAGCAGGGTTCATCTGCTGAAACTTGTGTGAGGCGTCTCAGGCGTAACTCTGAAGACTTGACTCAGCTCTGAAGATGAGGATCTGGCTGAAGGCTGAGAGTTCTTCTTCAGGCTCTGAGGTTGGTGCTCGAGCTGTCGGATGGACTTTGATTCAGTAGGTCCTGAGTTTGAAGACCTTGCTGAGTCTGGAGGTGGCACTGGAGTAGATGAGGAAGGAGCCTTCGTCAGTGCTGAAGTGTTCCCAGTCTCTGCAGCCGAACGTCGGCAGACTGTGGACCGGGACAAAGCCCTCGTAACCCTGCCACCTGAGAACATACGAACAGGAAACATGACCTTTAAATAGACAAAGTCTGAAGCAACACAGACAACTGACACCAACAGAAACCTAAAGACGTCCCTCAGACCTCTGACAGGAGGTACGAACCTGTAGACGACACTGTTCAGAGAGTACGAGCTGCCATCGTGAGAGTTCGCCACAACCAAGAACTTCTCCTCTCCAATGGTGAAGAACTCCCAGTCCACAGCGCTGAAGACAACAGTCAGAAAGAAAAACACTGAAACCTCTTTAGTGGCTTCGTCCTTCTAAGCTGTCTTCAGGTACGGAGGTGGTAGTCCCACAGGTAAACCCCACTTTAATGAACAGGAGCTCACCTGTGTGTGAGGATGTCTTGGAAGCGGATGAAGGTCTGTGTGAACGTGTTGAGTTCGTACACGGTGGAGTTGATGGTGTAGAGACTCGGGCCGCGGTCTGAAACCTTCTGACTGTTGGCGACGGCGAGAAAGAACCTGCCGTCGATCTGAAAGGTCTCCCAGTCCGTCGCTCCCACCGTCTGCAGACAGAACACATTCACATCTTTACCTCCAGGAAAGAGTCAAACAAGAAGAACAGTGATTAAATCTACATTTTACTTCAGGCCATACATTTGCCAAACAATCACATGAACAGGTAAAAGAAACTGTCCACACTGAGACCGACTCACAACACAACAATAACACAAGACTGAGGAACATTTAGGAGTCAAGCAGTTCCTCGAGCTCACATCACGTTCACGTGTGGTTTTAAATGAATCATCTCAACAAGCGTTGTACAGATAGTGGTGGATATTCATGGTCCTCAGAGGCTCAGCTGGACTTTGTTTACTGCTAATTATCAAATGTACAGACACAATCACTTGTGTCTGTACTCGATGTGGCTCCATCAGAAGTTTCAGTATTTATCATTTATGAGAAGAATATTTTCTGTAGAGACTCAGAACCTGATACTTGTCCCGACACGTCATGACGACTGTTCCCATGGTAACACTGCACCTGCTTATCCTCAGCATGTTAGCATTCAGGCTCAGCGCCGCTGTGCCACGGCGGCTGGACAGAACTTTGTTTGTAGCTTTGGGTTTTGGGTCAGAATCTGTCAGCATTCAACAGATAAAGGTTCAAACCATTCTGGTGTCTCGGAGACAACAAGGTGAAACCTCCGGCAGGACTTTGGGCTCATGACTTCTGATCTGCTGCACAGCACGTTTAAATCCTTCAGGGTCGTATCTCCTTTTTCATATTTCACATGTTTAGTTGCATTTTAGATTAAATAAAGTAAAATGAAATACATGTCAGAGCCTTTACATAAACAACCAGTATGTTTGATTTCTGGCTGTAATGACCCCTGCAGCCTCTAGAGGGCGCTGCCGTCCAGCTGTGGACCTGCTGGGACGTATCTCCAGATGTTCTCCACGTGGTGTAAACAGTGGGAGGTGAATGTTCTCCCTGCTGGCTGTGACTGCTTCTGTCAGAAGTTAAATTAAAGGTTCATGAAGCTTTAACGTGTTTTTTGTGGTTTTAAAATCCAATAAAAGTCTTCAGTCAGATGATCCGCCCTGATGGACGAGTCCAAACAGTCTGCTGCTGGAAACCCCCTCACACACACACACACCACACCTGCAGCGTGTGTGTGTGTGTGTGTGTGTGGCATTAATTACACTCCTCTGGTTTCCTGTGTTTTAATTGGAGGGTTTCGTTTCCTTTAAATCGGAGTGAGAGAAAAAATGAAAACACATTTTGATGAATGTGAAACTGATTTCAGCAGAAACACTTTGATGTGATCGTCTCTCATCAGATTTATCACAGTTTGACCTTTTAACTGCAGCTTTATTACAGAAGCAGCAGGAAACAGCTGAGAGGCTGCAGGTCAGAAGAATCCATCAGTGTGTTGGAGCTGCTCATAAACATTAGCTTCAGTATTAATCCATCTCCTGATGATATAAAGTCCTCCTCTCCTCCTCCTGATGATATAAAGTCCTCCTCTCCTCCTCCTGATGATATAAAGTCCTCCTCTCCTCCTCCTGATGATATAAAGTCCTCCTCTCCTCCTGATGATATAAAGTCCTCCTCTCCTCCTCCTGATGATATAAAGTCCTCCTCTCCTCCTCCTGATGATATAAAGTCCTCCTCTCCTCCTCCTGATGATATAAAGTCCTCCTCTCCTCCTCCTGATGATATAAAGTCCTCCTCTCCTCCTGATGATATAAAGTCCTCCTCTCCTCCTGATGATATAAAGTCCTCCTCTCCTCCCGATGATATAAAGTCCTCCTCTCCTCTCCTCCTGATGATATAAAGTCCTCCTCTGCTCCTGATGATATAAAGTCCTCCTCTCCTCCTGATGATATAAAGTCCTCCTCTCCTCCTCCTGATGATATAAAGTCCTCCTCTCCTCCTCCTGATGATATAAAGTCCTCCTCTCCTCCTCCTGATGATATAAAGTCCTCCTCTCCTCCTCCTGATGATATAAAGTCCTCCTCTCCTCCTCCCGATGATATAAAGTCCTCCTCTCCTCCTCCCGATGATATAAAGTCCTCCTCTCCTCCTCCTGATGATATAAAGTCCTCCTCTCCTCCTCCCGATGATATAAAGTCCTCCTCTCCTCCTCCTGATGATATAAAGTCCTCCTCTCCTCCTGATGATATAAAGTCCTCCTCTCCTCCTCCTGATGATATAAAGTCCTCCTCTCCTCCTCCTGATGATATAAAGTCCTCCTCTCCTCCTCCTGATGATATAAAGTCCTCCTCTCCTCCTCCTGATGATATAAAGTCCTCCTCTCCTCCTCCTGATGATATAAAGTCCTCCTCTCCTCCTCCTGATGATATAAAGTCCTCCTCTCCTCCTCCTGATGATATAAAGTCCTCCTCTCCTCCTCCTGATGATATAAAGTCCTCCTCTCCTCCTCCCGATGATATAAAGTCCTCCTCTCCTCCTCCCGATGATATAAAGTCCTCCTCTCCTCCTCCCGATGATATAAAGTCCTCCTCTCCTCCTCCCGATGATATAAAGTCCTCCTCTCCTCCTCCCGATGATATAAAGTCCTCCTCTCCTCCTCCCGATGATATAAAGTCCTCCTCTCCTCCTCCCGATGATATAAAGTCCTCCTCTCCTCCTCCCGATGATATAAAGTCCTCCTCTCCTCCTCCCGATGATATAAAGTCCTCCTCTCCTCCTCCCGATGATATAAAGTCCTCCTCTCCTCCTCCCGATGATATAAAGTCCTCCTCTCCTCCTCCTGATGATATAAAGTCCTCCTCTCCTCCTCCCGATGATATAAAGTCCTCCTCTCCTCCTCCCGATGATATAAAGTCCTCCTCCTCCTCCCGATGATATAAAGTCCTCCTCTCCTCCTCCCGATGATATAAAGTCCTCCTCTCCTCCTCCGATGATATAAAGTCCTCCTCTCCTCCTCCCGATGATATAAAGTCCTCCTCTCCTCCTCCTGATGATATAAAGTCCTCCTCTCCTCCTCCTGATGATATAAAGTCCTCCTCTCCTCCTCCTGATGATATAAAGTCCTCCTCTCCTCCTGATGATATAAAGTCCTCCTCTCCTCCTCCTGATGATATAAAGTCCTCCTCTCCTCCTCCTGATGATATAAAGTCCTCCTCTCCTCCTCCCGATGATATAAAGTCCTCCTCTCCTCCTCCCGATGATATAAAGTCCTCCTCTCCTCCTCCCGATGATATAAAGTCCTCCTCCTCCTCCCGATGATATAAAGTCCTCCTCTCCTCCTCCCGATGATATAAAGTCCTCTCCTCCTCCCGATGATATAAAGTCCTCCTCTCCTCCTGATGATATAAAGTCCTCCTCTCCTCCTCCTGATGATATAAAGTCCTCCTCTCCTCCTCCTGATGATATAAAGTCCTCCTCTCCTCCTCCTGATGATATAAAGTCCTCCTCTCCTCCTCCTGATGATATAAAGTCCTCCTCTCCTCCTGATGATATAAAGTCCTCCTCTCCTCCTCCTGATGATATAAAGTCCTCCTCTCCTCCTCCCGATGATATAAAGTCCTCCTCTCCTCCTCCTGATGATATAAAGTCCTCCTCTCCTCCTCCCGATGATATAAAGTCCTCCTCTCCTCCTCCTGATGATATAAAGTCCTCCTCTCCTCCTCCTGATGATATAAAGTCCTCCTCTCCTCCTGATGATATAAAGTCCTCCTCTCCTCCTCCTGATGATATAAAGTCCTCCTCTCCTCCTGATGATATAAAGTCCTCCTCTCCTCCTCCTGATGATATAAAGTCCTCCTCTCCTCCTCCTGATGATATAAAGTCCTCCTCTCCTCCTCCTGATGATATAAAGTCCTCCTCTCCTCCTCCCGATGATATAAAGTCCTCCTCTCCTCCTCCTGATGATATAAAGTCCTCCTCTCCTCCTCCGATGATATAAAGTCCTCCTCTCCTCCTCCTGATGATATAAAGTCCTCCTCTCCTCCTCCTGATGATATAAAGTCCTCCTCTCCTCCTCTCGATGATATAAAGTCCTCCTCTCCTCCTGATGATATAAAGTCCTCCTCTCCTCCTCCTGATGATATAAAGTCCTCCTCTCCTCCTCCTGATGATATAAAGTCCTCCTCTCCTCCTGATGATATAAAGTCCTCCTCTCCTCCTCCTGATGATATAAAGTCCTCCTCTCCTCCTCCTGATGATATAAAGTCCTCCTCTCCTCCTCCTGATGATATAAAGTCCTCCTCTCCTCCTGATGATATAAAGTCCTCCTCTCCTCCTGATGATATAAAGTCCTCCTCTCCTCCTCCTGATGATATAAAGTCCTCCTCTCCTCCTCTCTGATGATATAAAGTCCTCCTCTCCTCCTGATGATATAAAGTCCTCCTCTCCTCCTCCTGATGATATAAAGTCCTCCTCTCCTCCTCCTGATGATATAAAGTCCTCCTCTCCTCCTCCCGATGATATAAAGTCCTCCTCTCCTCCTCCCGATGATATAAAGTCCTCCTCTCCTCCTCCTGATGATATAAAGTCCTCCTCTCCTCCTCCGATGATATAAAGTCCTCCTCTCCTCCTCCTGATGATATAAAGTCCTCCTCTCCTCCTCCTGATGATATAAAGTCCTCCTCTCCTCCTCCTGATGATATAAAGTCCTCCTCTCCTCCTCCTGATGATATAAAGTCCTCCTCTCCTCCTCCTGATGATATAAAGTCCTCCTCTCCTCCTCCCGATGATATAAAGTCCTCCTCTCCTCCTCCCGATGATATAAAGTCCTCCTCTCCTCCTCCTGATGATATAAAGTCCTCCTCTCCTCCTCCTGATGATATAAAGTCCTCCTCTCCTCCTCCTGATGATATAAAGTCCTCCTCTCCTCCTCCTGATGATATAAAGTCCTCCTCTCCTCCTGATGATATAAAGTCCTCCTCTCCTCCTCCTGATGATATAAAGTCCTCCTCTCCTCCTCCTGATGATATAAAGTCCTCCTCTCCTCCTCCTGATGATATAAAGTCCTCCTCTCCTCCTCCTGATGATATAAAGTCCTCCTCTCCTCCTCCTGATGATATAAAGTCCTCCTCTCCTCCTCCTGATGATATAAAGTCCTCCTCTCCTCCTCCTGATGATATAAAGTCCTCCTCTCCTCCTCCTGATGATATAAAGTCCTCCTCTCCTCCTGATGATATAAAGTCCTCCTCTCCTCCTCCCGATGATATAAAGTCCTCCTCTCCTCCTCCTGATGATATAAAGTCCTCCTCTCCTCCTGATGATATAAAGTCCTCCTCTCCTCCTGATGATATAAAGTCCTCCTCTCCTCCTCCTGATGATATAAAGTCCTCCTCTCCTCCTCCTGATGATATAAAGTCCTCCTCTCCTCCTCCTGATGATATAAAGTCCTCCTCTCCTCCTCCTGATGATATAAAGTCCTCCTCTCCTCCTGATGATATAAAGTCCTCCTCTCCTCCTCCTGATGATATAAAGTCCTCCTCTCCTCCTCCTGATGATATAAAGTCCTCCTCTCCTCCTCCTGATGATATAAAGTCCTCCTCTCCTCCTCCTGATGATATAAAGTCCTCCTCTCCTCCTCCCGATGATATAAAGTCCTCCTCTCCTTGATTTAAACATCAGATGTCTCCATACAGCTCGTCTGCTGTGATCACAGTCTGCAGCAGAGAACACACCACTATCTGATCTCAGACCAGATTTACACCTTTATTAAGATGAAGGTCTTCACTGGAGCTGCTGAGCTAACACTGTTAGCTAACAGTGTTAGCATGCACCCGTCAGCAGTTACTAGAAAGCTGGATTCTGGATCTACAAAGTCATAAAAAAGACCCAGACAGAAGCATCAGATCTGTAGATGTCAGACTGAGTTTCTGCAGCTGTGACTCAGCAGATTATTTCTAGCTGTGTGTGATTTGTGGTTGGATGTCGTCACGTGGAGCTGCTGTTAGTGTCTGAGTCACTGTGATTACTGTCATAACCCTCTTCATCAGGTCTGTCTGCTCTCTGCTCTGCTGCCATACAGCTGTGACGGGACTCACCTGGACAGGTAGAGACTCACCTGGACAGGTAGAGACTCACCCGGATGGTGAAGGTGGCGCTATAAGAAAGATTATGATGTGAACCTGACTCTTAGTTAAAATGACGTCTTTCTTAAAATGCAGCAGATGAAACGTATTGTTGAACATTCTTTTGATTTTTCTGTCTTGGATAATCTGCATAACTTTGAATTAAGATTAATTGCCATATATATATATATACATCTCTCTATATATAGATATATATACTGTACATGTCATTATTAGGATTAAACATAAGAACGAAATCTGAGCTTTAAAATGAAAGTGACAGAATGTGAGTGGAGTTTGGTGCAGCTGGTGTTTGTCTCCACGTATCAGGTGTCTTTCCTCAAACCACCACCAGAGGGTGTCCAACAAGATATTTTCTGATTCTACACAGCGAAGCTTCAACCAGGTGGAAAGGTAAGAGACAGAGTCCTGATCTGAGACCTGCTGTCATCACATCTACCACACAAAGACACGGACACTGACCGGGATGCTCTGGAAGGTCTGGAAGCAGCCGTCCAACCAGACGTAGACGGTGGAGCTGATGGTGGTGGTCCGACCGTCGAAGGTGTTGGCAACCACCAGGAAGTGGTACGGTCCGACGGAGAAGAACTCCCAGTCGTACGCTCCGGACGTGGACAGAGTCTGATTCACCTCAAACAGCTGAGGGGACGGGACAGAGGACAGAGAGGGTGGACAACACAAGAGAGGGTGAGACGAGAGTGAGGGAGATGGAAGAGAGGACAACGGAAGACAGGACAGGAAGAGTCAGGAGAGGACAGGAAGAGCCAGGTGAAGACAGGAAGACTTAGGAGAGGACAGGAGAGGACAGGAGATGACAGGAAGAGCCAGGAGAGGACAGGAGAGGACAGGAAGAGCCAGGAGAGGACAGGAAGAGCCAGGAGAGGACAGGAAGAGCCAGGAGAGGACAGGAGAGGACAGGAGAGAGACAGGAGAGCCAGGAGAGGACAGGGAGAGCTAGGAGAGGACAGGAAGAGCCAGGAGAGGACAGGGAGAGCCAGGAGAGGACAGGAGAGGACAGGAGAGAGCCAGGAGAGGAAGGAGAGGACAGGGAGAGCCAGGAGAGAGGAGAGGACAGGAAGAGCCAGGAGAGGACAGGAAGAGCTAGGAGAGGACAGGAAGAGCTAGGAGAGGACAGGGAGAGCTAGGAGAGGACAGGAAGAGCCAGGAGAGGACAGGGAGAGCCAGGAGAGGACAGGGAGAGCTAGGAGAGGACAGGGAGAGCTAGGAGAGGACAGGAAGAGCCAGGAGAGGACAGGAGAGGACAGGGAGAGCCAGGAGAGGACAGGAAGAGCCAGGAGAGGACAGGGAGAGCCAGGAGAGGACAGGGAGAGCTAGGAGAGGACAGGAAGAGCCAGGAGAGGACAGGAGAGGACAGGAAGAGCCAGGAGAGGACAGGAAGAGCCAGGAGAGGACAGGAAGAGCTAGGAGAGGACAGGAAGAGCCAGGAGAGGACAGGGAGAGCTAGGAGAGGACAGGGAGAGCCAGGAGAGGACAAGAAGAGCCAGGAGAGGACAGGAAGAGCCAGGAGAGGACAGGGAGAGCCAGGAGAGGACAGGGAGAGCTAGGAGAGGACAGGAAGAGCTAGGAGAGGACAGGAGAGGACAGGAAGAGCCAGGAGAGGACAGGAAGAGCCAGGAGAGGACAGGGAGAGCTAGGAGAGGACAAGAAGAGCTAGGAGAGGACAGGAGAGGACAGGAAGAGCCAGGAGAGGACAGGAAGAGCTAGGAGAGGACAGGAAGAGCCAGGAGAGGACAGGGAGAGCTAGGAGAGGACAAGAAGAGCCAGGAGAGGACAGGAAGAGCCAGGAGAGGACAGGAGAGGACAGGGAGAGCCAGGAGAGGACAGGAGAGGACAGGAAGAGCCAGGAGAGGACAGGAAGAGCCAGGAGAGGAGAGGAGGGGACAGGAAGAGCCAGGAGAGGACAGGAAGAGCTAGGAGAGGACAGGAAGAGCTAGGAGAGGACAGGAAGAGCCAGGAGAGGACAGGAGAGGACAGGAAGAGCTAGGAGAGGACAGGAAGAGCCAGGAGAGGACAGGAGAGGACAGGAAGAGCTAGGAGAGGACAGGAAGAGCACAGGAGAGGACAGGAAGAGCCAGGAGAGGACAGGGAGAGCCAGGAGAGGAAGGAGAGGACAGGAAGAGCCAGGAGAGGACAGGAAGAGCCAGGAGATGACAGGGAGAGCTTGGAGAGGACAGGACGAGCCAGGAGAGGACAGGGAGAGCTAGGAGAGGACAAGAAGAGCCAGGAGAGGACAGGGAGAGCCAGGAGAGGACAGGGAGAGCTAGGAGAGGACAAGACGAGCCAGGAGAGGACAGGGAGAGCCAGGAGAGGACAGGAAGAGCTAGGAGAGGACAGGAAGAGCTAGAGGAGGACAGGGAGAGCCAGGAGAGGACAGGGAGAGCCAGGAGAGGACAGGGAGAGCCAGGAGAGGACAGGGAGAGCTAGGAGAGGACAAGAAGAGCCAGGAGAGGACAGGGAGAGCCAGGAGAGGACAGGAAGAGCTAGGAGAGGACAAGACGAGCCAGGAGAGGACAGGGAGAGCTAGGAGAGGACAGGAAGAGCCAGGAGAGGACAGGGAGAGCTAGGAGAGGACAGGAAGAGCTAGGAGAGGACAGGAAGAGCCAGGAGAGGACAGGGAGAGCTAGGAGAGGACAGGAAGAGCCAGGAGAGGACAGGAAGAGCTAGGAGAGGACAGGAAGAGCCAGGAGAGGACAGGAAGAGCCAGGAGAGGACAGGGAGAGCCAGGAGAGGACAGGAAGAGCCAGGAGATGACAGGGAGAGCTAGGAGAGGACAAGAAGAGCCAGGAGAGGACAGGGAGAGCTAGGAGAGGACAGGAAGAGCCAGGAGAGGACAGGGAGAGCCAGGAGAGGACAGGGAGAGCCAGGAGAGGACAGGGAGAGCCAGGAGAGGACAAGAAGAGCCAGGAGAGGACAGGGAGAGCTAGGAGAGGACAAGAAGAGCCAGGAGAGGACAGGGAGAGCCAGGAGAGGACAGGAAGAGCTAGGAGAGGACAGGAAGAGCTAGGAGAGGACAGGGAGAGCCAGGAGAGGACAGGAAGAGCTAGGAGAGGACAAGAAGAGCCAGGAGAGGACAGGGAGAGCCAGGAGAGGACAGGAAGAGCCAGGAGAGGACAGGGAGAGCTAGGAGAGGACAAGAAGAGCCAGGAGAGGACAGGGAGAGCAAGGAGAGGACAGGGAGAGCCAGGAGAGGACAGGAAGAGCCAGGAGAGGACAGGAAGAGCCAGGAGAGGACAGGGAGAGCTAGGAGAGGACAAGGAGAGCCAGGAGAGGACAGGGAGAGCTAGGAGAGGACAAGGAGAGCCAGGAGAGGACAGGAAGAGCTAGGAGAGGACAGGGAGAGCTAGGAGAGGACAAGGAGAGCCAGGAGAGGACAGGGAGAGCCAGGAGAGGACAGGGAGAGCTAGGAGAGGACAAGAAGAGCCAGGAGAGGACAGGGAGAGCTAGGAGAGGACAAGAAGAGCCAGGAGAGGACAGGGAGAGCTAGGAGAGGACAAGGAGAGCCAGGAGAGGACAGGGAGAGCCAGGAGAGGACAGGGAGAGCTAGGAGAGGACAAGAAGAGCCAGGAGAGGACAGGGAGAGCTAGGAGAGGACAGGGAGAGCCAGGAGAGGACAGCTTGTGCTAGGAGAGGACAGGAAGAGCCAGGAGAGGACAGGAAGAGCCAGGAGAGGACAAGAAGAGCCAGGAGAGGACAGGAAGAGCTAGGAGAGGACAGGGAGAGCTAGGAGAGGACAAGAAGAGCCAGGAGAGGACAGGGAGAGCCAGGAGAGGACAGGAAGAGCTAGGAGAGGACAGGAAGAGCTAGGAGAGGACAGGGAGAGCCAGGAGAGGACAGGGAGAGCCAGGAGAGGACAGGGAGAGCTAGGAGAGGACAAGAAGAGCCAGGAGAGGACAGGGAGAGCCAGGAGAGGACAGGAAGAGCTAGGAGAGGACAAGAAGAGCCAGGAGAGGACAGGGAGAGCTAGGAGAGGACAGGAAGAGCCAGGAGAGGACAGGGAGAGCTAGGAGAGGACAGGAAGAGCTAGGAGAGGACAGGAAGAGCCAGGAGAGGACAGGGAGAGCTAGGAGAGGACAGGAAGAGCCAGGAGAGGACAGGAAGAGCTAGGAGAGGACAGGAAGAGCCAGGAGAGGACAGGAAGAGCCAGGAGAGGACAGGAAGAGCTAGGAGAGGACAGGGAGAGGACAGGGAGAGCCAGGAGAGGACAGGAAGAGCCAGGAGAGGACAGGAGAGGACAGAATCTGAAAGGGTGGGACTGGATGGAACAGGACCCAAGAGGGCAAGGAGGTCGTTAAAGGACAGAAAGGGACAAGATATTTCAGGAGAGGACAATACATGTTGCAGGAAACGTCCACATGATACAGGACAGGAAGGGACAGAAACAACAACAGAAGACAGGACAAGAAAGGATTTGACATGATTCTGGACAGAGGACAGCGTTACCTTTGTGTTTGGGTCCCACCTGTAGATCACACTGTGGATGTTGTGGTTTGAGTCTCTGGCTGGAGGACACACGGGGGACACTTTAATCAGCTTCAGTGTGAATGAGACATCAGAGACTCGTCCACATCATCATACGGAGGAGGGGACCAAACAGTGTTCTTATTGCAGTATTACGCAAACTAATTCATTTTAAGACACAAACTGTTTATTTGAAAAATATTTTTAAAATCAAAACGAGAAACGACAACAGCAAAAATAAAAGCACAAATCCTTCAAAATAAAAGCTTCACCTCCACAAATGTAAATCAATTGAGTTACGACAAATTCAACTTCTGAGATGATGCTGGAGAACATGTTGCACTGTTCCTTTAAATGTGTGTGTGTGTGTGTGTGTGTGCGGGTGCGTGTGCGAGTGTGTGTGTGTGTGTGTGTGTGCGTGTGTGTGTGTGTGTGTGTGCGTGTGTGTGATCTAACCACAGTACACCTGCATCAGCTCTCTTTCTTTCTCTCCATCGTTTTCTTTCAGATGGTCAGATCATAAACAATCTTTTCTTCTTTTCAGCTCAGATCAGTGAGTGATTTATGTTCACAACACACACACACACACACACACACACACACACACACACACACACACACACACACAGAGCAGGTGGAGGTGTGTTTGATGTTAACGATGTCAATAAAACTCCATCCTGTTCATGAATATCTCAACAGGTTTTGGAAACATGTCTGACTTTGTTCTGAATAAGCGGACACAGCTCAGTTCTGCACAGATCGGATCAGATCCGACAGTGTTTGTTTACCTCGTCTGTGATTGGCTACCACCAGGAAGCTGTGGTTGTG
The DNA here is from genome assembly GCA_039737535.1 of Lagodon rhomboides. NCBI lineage: Eukaryota > Metazoa > Chordata > Actinopteri > Spariformes > Sparidae > Lagodon > Lagodon rhomboides. The sequence goes on along the minus strand of CM077790.1, from coordinate 33,923,997 downwards.
CATGTGAAAGGCCTCCCAGTCCACAGCTGAGTGAGTCTCCAGATTCTGGTGACGGAGGAAACGCCGCCGCCGCTGATTCCACTTATAGATGATTGACAGCTCAGGCTCCGCCTCCCTGGAGTTCGCCACCACAAGGAAAATCTGTCAGAGACAAAAAGAGACAAATGAACTCCAAAGACACTTTCAGTCTGAGTCTGAATAAACTGAGGATGGAGAGTTTCCCTTCCTCCGTCCATCGTCTCTGTTCTTCAACGTGGCGCTCTGCTGTGACAAGATGTCTCTGTCCGACTGAATACCTGCAGAGCTTTATGTTCACACCTGTTTGAACACTGAACAAACAAAACCAGCACAATGTGAGCAGAGGACTTCAAACGACTCGGCCTCTTTCTCTTCTGGTTTGTCTTTGACCTTCTAAAGTCTCTGAGTCTCGATTCATCCTGAGCAGAGAAAAGCCTGAAAGCTTCAGAGTTACGAGTCAACCACAGGTCAGAGGACACATGGTCAGAGGACAGATGTTCGGAGGACACATGGTCAGAGGACACATGGTCAGAGGACACATGGTCAGAGGACAGATGGTCAGAGGTCACATGGTCAGAGGGATCTGTCCTGAAGTCACAAACGGTGTGAAGCTGGAGCAGCTCTCGCTCTGTCAGTAGCACCTCCACATGTTTCTGTTCGCTCAGACGTGAGTTTATAAAACACGACAGGCTCTACCTTCAGTAACGAGACATGTTCGAGCTGGAGCAGCTCTCACCTTGTTGTCGATGGTGAAATGTTTCCAGGCTCGAGCCTCCTGAGTGCTGATGTTCTGGTACAGCTGGAACGACCCGTCCCTCCATTTGTAGATACCAGAACCAGGTCGAGAGTCCCTGCAGGAGGATGTATGAGGGATATGTGGTGAATAATCAGGTCCCGTTCTTACACGAGACATATTTGACTCTTCGTCTGTGAGAACCTGTTGGCTGCAGCCATGAAGAGGCCTTCAGACGGGATGGAGAAGACCTCAACGTCAAAGGTTTCTGAGCTGGTGTACAGGTCCTGGTAGTCCTCCACGTAATCCAGACGCTCCTTATCTGCAGTGGACACGAGACCAGCGAAGACACACATGTAGTAGAAGTACAAAGTATTGGAGGAGGATTACAAGAAAAAAGACGTCTGTGAGTCGGCTGAATCTCAGTTAGTCAGCTGACTGATTTTACATCTTAACTTTTTCTACACCCTGAAAAATGTTCAGTCTGATGTGGATGTAAGATACGTCAGCTTCTTTTCCTCTCATAGTCTGTTTGGTTACAAACCTTACAGAGTCAACAGGCTGTACAAAGATTTACTGCAGACTCACTCTGCAGCAGCGTCCTCCAGCTGAGCCCGTCACAGATGAACAGACCTTTCCTCTGAGCGTTGAACCACAGCTGACCCTGTTCTGGTCCTGAACATGGAGGAGGATTTCCCAGAGTCACTCGGGCCTCCGCCTCTGAAACACAACAACGAGAGCAACGACGCTGAGTGAAGACAGTGTTACGATTTGATTCAGTGACATTAGCTCGACAACAGTCAATAAACTGAGTTAGCTTTCAGCTAGCTGCCTTAAATATTTTTCACGTGAATGTTGCCATTACACTTGAAGTAAAAATGCAAAGCATTGAAACTTTACAGACAAATGTAGTTCAGTAAAAGACAAAGTAAAAAAAAGTAGCATGACAAGTAAATACTTCAGTAAAGTAAGTACGTCGGTGGAGGTGGAGGTGGAGGTAAACATGGTGATGTGTGATGGAAAGTCCCTGCTGTGAGGAACGATCCCACAGTGACAGAGCTGCTGGATCAGAACAGTAACTGTATCTGACTGTGGTTGAGCTGACAGCTCACTGTGTTAATGAAGTGAAGGTAATGGAGGTCTTCATCACTCCTCCAAACACACGTCTTCATAATGAGCTGACAGGAGAGAGGACTCTTACCATTACACACCAGTCTGAATCACCTGAAGGGAGAGGGCTGATAACAGACTGATGGTGATGATGAGGTTTAATCTGCCTGCCGACAGAACCACCACGAATCACCTCAAAGATACACAACTGCACTGAAACTCTACAGGCGAGATGTCACTGTGAAACCAGGGGCTTTTACAGTCTGTTAGCTTTAGCCTCAGTCTGTTAGCATGATCCATGACCTGGGACCTGTTAGTATCAGCCTCAGTCTGTTAGCATGATCCATGAGCTGGGACCTGTTAGCTTCAGCCTCAGTCTGTTAGCATGATCCATGAGCTGGGACCTGTTAGCTTCAGCCTCAGTCTGTTAGCATGATCCATGAGCTGGGACCTGTTAGCATCAGCCTCAGTCTGTTAGCATGATCCATGAGCTGGGACCTGTTAGCTTCAGCCTCAGTCTGTTAGCATGATCCATGAGCTGGGACCTGTTAGCTTCAGCCTCAGTCTGTTAGCATGATCCATGAGCTGGGACCTGTTAGCTTCAGCCTCAGTCTGTTAGCATGATCCATGAGCTGGGACCTGTTAGCATCAGCCTCAGTCTGTTAGCATGATCCATGAGCTGGGACCTGTTAGCATCAGCCTCAGTCTGTTAGCATGATCCATGAGCTGGGACCTGTTAGCTTCAGCCTCAGTCTGTTAGCATGATCCATGAGCTGGGACCTGTTAGCTTCAGCCTCAGTCTGTTAGCATGATCCATGAGCTGGGACCTGTTAGCTTCAGCCTCAGTCTGTTAGCATGATCCATGAGCTGGGACCTGTTAGTTTCAGCCTCAGTCTGTTAGCATGATCCATGAGCTGGGACCTGTTAGCTTCAGCCTCAGTCTGTTAACGATGTTAACGATGTTAATGATGCATGACCTTTGGCCATTGGTTTTCTTGAGACTTTACTTTATAATATTTGACAGAGAGGTTTGGTGCCTGAAGTAAAGTAAAGTTGACTTTGCGGCGCTCTCAGCTGTGGGCAGGTACATAAATCAAACACACCACAGACTACTCGCATGATTCAGGTTCACATGAACTGAGTCATAAAGCGATATAGAGTGAGAGATATATCAGTCTGGTGAACTGTCTGGTGACAGGAAAGGAAATCCTTTGGTTTATGAGATTTTATTAGGATTGTATAACCATTACCAACATGCAGGCCACACCGCTATGCAGGCTAACTCACTTTGGAGAAGACAGAGAACAAGAGGATTTATTTAATTATCAGATTCAATTTAAATGATTTGAAATGTCTCAAATGAAAAATCCTGATCGGCTCAAGTGTTTCACAAAAGGTGGGTGGACAGAATAACACGAACACACCTGTACCTGTTGGTGTTTTTAAAGCTGATAGTCAGCACCTGTCCATCAGCTCAGCACCAGTCTGACTCTGTTGTCATGGAAACACACATCAAACAGCAGGAGAGACCCCAGCTGTCACTCAAACTGCTGCTTACACACACACACACACACACACACACACACACACACACACACACACACACACACAGGAAGCAGCTCTTCCATCCTGTCAGTCATTCAGGAGCTCAGATTACAGAATCACTGATACCATCACAACCAAAACCACCAACACTGAAGGTCAGAGAGCCCGGATGTGAACCTGATCCTGCCAAGACTTACTCATGTGTGACAGAACTACAACCCAGGTCCCATTTTTAACCTATTTTTGTTTACATTTGATCAAATAATCTCAATCCAAAGAGTGGTGAGCAAGCTGATGGCAGCTCCGGGTCACAGTGTGCTCATCATGGCTGTCCAGACTGTTACTAGATCACTCTGATGCTGAAGAAAACTGAAAATCATGAAAACTCTCAGGAAGTTCTGAATGGTCTTCTTTCTAAGTGGATTTATAGACGTTTGTTCTGGATGGACATGAGAGATCTGCCGTCCTAATGTGTGAAACTGCTTACGTTTCCGATGACGTTCAGCCACATACAGGATGTTTCCCAGCCTCTGCTGGGGGTCCTGCTATCATGGCCCCTTTAATCCCCTTACCGTAAGGGTAAACTGGCCCATGGTGGTCGGGCTGCAGAGGGGTGGACTTCAGGACCTGGGGGACAGACAGCTCGGCCAGGTTGGGGTCAGAGGTCGGACACAGTCTGGGCGTGGCATCTGAACCAGGAAGTAGAACGAGCTGTCGCAGTAAACCCTGAACACAGAGGGAACATGTGATTGGGTTCAACGGGCAGCAGGACCCTGAAGGTCTGACTGAATCCTGATCCTGATCTCAGACTCACAGAGAAGCGTCCCCTCATCCTCCTCCGGCTGCCGATGAAGAACCTGGACCCTCTGGTGCTCAGAGTGCTGGGGAAGGGCCGGACCTGTTTACTGGGAGACAGAAAGCCAGTTAATGACACAGTCAGACCAGTCGGTTCTGTCAGAAGAGCAAACCTGGTCTGAGTTACAGTCGGTTTATCAGCTGGTCTCTCAGTCGTCCTGCTTCTGACTAAACTAAGGAGTGAACTAGTCTGAACTGGACCAAACTGAACCAGGCTAAACTGGCCTGACGCTGACTCACAGCTCCAGAGGAAGTCCACAGTCGACGGTCAGTGTGGCGTACAGTCCGGTGACGGCCAGAACCACCGTGTGCCAGCGGTTATCATCAAGTCCAACATCCTTAAAGATCAGCCGACTCCGCCCACCAACACCGGGGGCCATGGCAACAAAATGGAGGCGGTTCTCTGAGACACGTAACCCAAGCAACAGCGAATCAGATCCCTCCTCCACCACAGAGAAGATGTACTCATTCCTCTGGCGACAGAGAGAGGAAGAACAGGTTAGACCGGACTGGACCAGACTGGACCTAACTAGACCAGGTTCTAATCAGTTCTCCTGGTTCACCTTCTGTCTCAGTCTCGGTGTCTTGATGGTGGCGACCAATGAGAACTCAGCAGGGAAGTAGTCACAGTTGGTGAAGATCTGGGAGGAAGGGAAGCTCAGCGCTGTCACTGTGGCGCCGGCCAAACGGAGACCTCTGGACCCTTTGGACTGAACCATCTGCACCTGATTGATCATTTCATTGATTCATTATTTATCATTTATCTCTTCATACCTTCATCGCTCATGTTTCCATCGTTCACCCCTCCCTCCATCCCCTCAGGTGTCCTACCTGCGTGGGCGGGGCTTGTCCCGGGCTCGGCAGGGCTCTGGCCAGCAGGTCGAGAGGCAGCAGGTCTGAGGAGAAACAGAGTTTGTGTTTTACTGCGGTGCACAGTAACAGATCCTCTGAAAGCTTCAGGATGGTGAACGTTGAACTGAAAACAGTGACGGGATGAAAAGAATGAAGTGAGTGAAGGTTGAGAGAAACACTGCAGATGTTATACAACAGCTGGTTCTTCTGTATCTGATCTCTTTCTAACAGGACGTCTTCCTCCAGCTGATGGATAAGTGTGTCACAGTCCGTCATGTGGTCAGCTGGATGATCTGATCTTCAGCTCTCGGATGTAAATGAGCTCTACGCTCGCTAACCATGAACAGTTTAACTCTGCAGCTTATTTGTTATCACATTATCATCTCAGGAGCTGTTTTATTCCTCCATCTGTGGCTTCATTGATCTAAAAATAAAACCAGAGCTGTGTGGAGTTGCAGATATCAGATCGAGCAGGTTCCTGTTGTGATGGTGTGATGTTATTCAGCGAGACGAAACTGTATCAGCCAGTTTTTATCACTTCTGAGGCTAAATGTGAGACGTGATCATTTAGTAACAGTCAGCTACTAGAAATGAGTTGTTAAGTTTGAGGAATACAGGGAATAACGTATGGAGTCCAGATACAGAGTAATAAAGTATTGAATAGAGTATTAGAGTACATGTACAGAGCGGCTGAGCATCGTACGGGATGTGGAGAAAATGTGTATTATTGAAGCAATAAATGGTTTAAGACGTGAATGTTTGTTTCCTTAAACATCTTGAGGATATGGAACAAACTTTTAGGATCAACAAATGTGTGGATTGGTGAAATTTTATATTAAATCTTGGAACGACAAGACTGTAATGTTAACTGCAGCAGCTACTATGTTTCTGAACACAACCGAGGTCCTTCAGCTTCACAGGCTTCAGTATCTGAGTGTTCAGAGAAACACTGACACCAAATGCTAAAGGTGACGAGGGAGTTCAAGTCTTTGTCTCTTAACTGACAGCAACAGCTTGATATAAGTTTTTATCTGGAATTCCCCTTTAAGCTCCTCGACGGCAGTGTTTTGTCGCTGCAGCAGGCTGAATGGAGGCTGAATGGAGGCTGAATGGAGGGAGGGGACAGCATGCACAGAAGCCAGTCTCACATTTCAAAGACACAAAAAAACAACAAAGCACAAAGCTGCAGAAAAACATCTGAAACACATGAAACACGGCGGCCGGCTCTCCGCGACCACAGACCGATTTAATGTTAGCTGATCACAGGATAAAGAGAGTGGACAAATTCACACAGAGATTAGCAGAAGAAAAGAGGAAGTCCAACCATTCAGTCCTTCAGTTCACTTCGCGTTGTTTGACTCCAGTTTGGGTTCAGGACTCAGCTGCAGTGCGGCTGCTGTTGATCAGTTCTACTTTAGCCTCGTGCTAACGTCAGTGTTCACTACGTGTAGCTGTATTATCAGTAGAGTAAACCAGCTGCAGCTCAACGGCGACACAGAGATGAGCTGTTACTGAATATTCACAGTCACTAATCAGAGACTGTGGAACTGAAACAACAGACAAACATTAGCTAATGTTTGCTAACATTAGCATGCTTGAGCTCTCATTTGTAAAATGTGAGATAAATATATAAATCGAGTTAACTTTTGACCCAGTTAGCTGTCTTGTTAGCTCAAAGTTAGCATCTGGGTCCTGCTAGTTCAGTGTTATCCTCTAGGTCTAGTTAACTCTGAGTTAGCTTAGTGGTCCAGTTAGCACAGAGTTAACTTCTAGCTAATGGGTTCCAGTCAACTTAAGCCAGCTTGGTGATTAGCTCGGTAGCTAACAAGACACAACTGGTAAAACTTGTGAATCATCATATTAGATTATATTTAGATGGAGTGTCTCATTCTGTTTCTGAGCCCATTCCTGACCTTGTACATTTGTATTTGCATAATGTTTGGTGTTCTGGCAAGTTTAGCTTGTCTAGTAAACCTTGTTGACCAGCGAGGACCACCAGGGTTTTTGATGAAGCTAGGCTAATCATTTCTACCTGTTTCCAGTCTTTGAGCTAAGCTAAGCTAAACCTCTAGTATCTCTGTACTGGACACTCAGATGTGAAAGTAATATCTGTATCTGGAGGATGACAGGGAACCAGTGATGGATGTTCCTTTAATGCTCACACCAAATTCAATATTCTGCAAGTCCTGAAAATAAACAAAGGTTTCTGGTTGAGTCTTCTTGTCAGGGCATTTATCTCACACCTACGTCCTCGTACCTGTACAGGGTCTCCAGCTCTGGCTTCGGACTCTGGCGGCGAGCAGCACCCAGGTGAGCAGCAGGACGCGACACACAAGCATCACGCCTGTCTGCCGTCAGTGATGTGTGACTGATTCCACCTCACTGATCTGCTGTCTGACCTGCTTCGCTCAGCGCCATTCTCCGGCTGAAAGACGACCTGCACCAGGCCGGGAAAATAACACTGACGAGGAATGTACTTCTGGCTTTAATCAAACCACAACACATATATTAATGATCGGATGAAAATGATGGAGAAAAATCACCTTCAGCCTCTGTCGTCAGCTCATCGGTCTTCTGCTTCTGGGATTTGTCGAACTTAAAAAAAAAGAAAAGTTAAAACTCAGAGGTGAACAAACAAAAACTTCACACTTCTGTAAAGGTTTAATCTGTTAGTTTTCCAAACTTTCTTTAGCTTCATTAAACAGTTTATTTAGTAGATCCATCCTCCGTCAGTCCTCTTAGTCCAGCTGAGAGGGAATAAGAGTGAAGCTGCTGGGCCTGATAACATCCCAGGTCGTGTACTGAAAACATGAGCCAATCAGCTCGCTGAAACAAACCTCTACCTAAAAAGTCTGCGGCGTCTGGTCCTAATGACTACCGCCCTGTGGCTCTCACCCCCTCCTGATGAAGTGCTTCAAGAAACTGGTTCTCCAGCACATCAGAAGACAACATCTCTGGCAGCCTGGACCCTCACCAGTGTGCTTTTAGAACCAGCAGATCCACAGAGGATGCCATATCTACTGCCAGGCTCTACAGCTGGTGATTAAAACCATCAGAACATCACTGGTACCATCTACAGAGCATCAGTGACATCAATGAATTGAGACGTCTGCTCAGAGCCCAGAGATACTAAAAGACATCACCCACCAGCCACAGTCTGTTCACCTGCTGCCACCTGACAACAGGTAGAGAAGTGTCTGCTGACGTACCTCCAGACTGCACAGCAGCTTCACTCCTCAAACTGTGACACTCCTGAACTCGTCTGACCTCCAATGTAAAGAATAGTTTTAATTTTATGACTTATTATTATTATTAATCCATCTAAAGAATTTATTTTTAAACAATAGTTGCATAAATGACTAATATTGTACACGGTCTCATACAAATTCAAGAAAAAAGAAAACTTTTATCTACGAGAGCTGATCTTTATACAAACATCATGTACATACAAACATTAACCATACAGAGCATCTGCACGTTTGTTTCTTTTTCAAAAACCACTTACAAACAGCTTTGTATGCAACCAAATTCATAACAAAGACAGAGGAATAAAACCAACAAGAAACCAGCAAAACACCTCAGATAAAACTCTGAGCTGTGCAGCAGGTAAAACTTCATAAGATGTCGAGAATAAAGGGACAATAAAACATATTTATGTGCCACTTCATCAAACCATCAAAACATCTTTGGTATCATCATCATCGTAATTATTGATTTATTAAAACTGTAAAGTCAAACCTGGGTCAGAGATCAGAGGTTAATCCAGATGTTTCCAATCTGATCCTGGATCAGCTTCAAACATTCAGGACGGTCCAACATCAGCATGAAGATGTCGTCTAAAGAAAAGCTTCAGTTGGAAACAAAACGAGAAGTTGTCCAGTTGTTTTTACTCTCCGACTGAAACACCTCGAGGACGTCTGAAACAAACTCCTCTTTTACTTGTGCATCAAACGAGGACAGAAACAATCTGCTTGTCCCGTCTTCAGGACTAAAACTCCTCAGAGAAGTTGTCCAGGTCTTTTAACGTCACGCGTCTCTCTCTTGGACATTTATTCATCTTTCTTCAAAATGAAACTGTGAAAAATCAAATATCTAAAACTCCCTTGAGACCAAAATAAACAGATATCTGGGTCCTTGTCTGCAGACTCAAACTGGTGGACATCAGTTTCCTGTCCTCATGAACACCAGACAGATGAAACCAGGATGAGTCCAGCTGTCATTTTCTTCTCTTCCCTTTGAAACGTCTTGTCCTCAAAATCAAAGTGGAAAACTTTTCCTCTTATTCCTTTTTTCATTTCAGTAGATGTATTTTGTTTCCTCCAAGCTGATAAGAAGAAGAAGAAGAAGAAGAAGTCCACAGGCTGCTGTTCTTCTCACCATGAATTCTTCAAAGTGTTTAAAGCTTCAGAAGTTCTGTGGTTTTCTTCTCCTGCAGCTCTGTGGACTCTCTGCTGCCTGAACACCGACTGGATGTGATGCTCAGGTTCAGGTGAGACTCACTGAGCTGAGGGGGAGGGAGGGAGGGAGGGAGAGAGAGAGGGAGGGAGAGAGAGAGGGAGAGAGAGGAGAGAGAGAGAGGGAGGGAGGGAGAGAGAGAGGGAGGGAGGGAGGGAGGGAGAGGGAGAGAGGGAGAGAGAGAGAGGGAGGGAGGGAGGGAGGGAGAGAGAGAGAGAGAGACAGGGAGGGAGGGAGGGAGAGAGGGAGGGAGAGAGAGAGGGAGAGAGAGGGAGAGAGAGAGGGAGGGAGGGAGAGAGGGAGGGAGGGAGGGAGGGAGGGAGGGAGAGGGAGAGGGAGAGAGAGACGGAGAGAGAGAGAGGGAGGGAGAGAGAGACAGGGAGGGAGAGGGAGGGAGGTTACCTGTAGGTGAATATTTACATATAAAACACTGGGAGGAGCTGGAGACAGAGAGACAGACAGACAGACAGACAGACAGAGAGACAGACAGACAGAGAGAGAGACAGACAGAGAGACAGACAGACAGACAGACAGACAGACAGAGAGACAGACAGACAGACAGACAGAGAGACAGACAGACAGACAGACAGACAGACAGACAGACAGAGAGACAGACAGAGAGACAGACAGACAGACAGACAGAGAGACAGACAGACAGCTCCAGCCCAGACGCTCAGCTCTGTCCTGCAGTGGACGGAGACACTGAGTGGTGTGAGGCCCAGTGACCTGATGCGTCGGGATACGGAGGTTCTACGGTAGAGAAGAAGTAGTGCCAGCAGAACGGGCGGTGTGACGGCGATGTGAAGCGGTGTGAATTTACTCTACACAACATACACTTCACTGATACAGGTGTTTTTAGGTGGGCCTTGTTATACGTGGTTAAAATTCACTTTGCATCTGGTCTCTGTTCGCTGCAGCACAGAGCTGAGCGTCTCTCTGCTTCAACAAACTGAGGCTGATCAGCAGCTACAGCAGAGAACAGACCGACTGCAAAAGACCCCAACTATCCCTTTAAAGGTCCACTGTGTCGTGTTTGAAGTAATTCATTAGCTCAAATCAGCGTCTTCATTCATAAATAAGTCCTCATTGGTGTAAAATGATCTCTGCCAACAATCTCACTTCTCCTCCTGAGGGAAGAATCACTTCTCTGTATTTCCATAGGACGGGCGAGCTCTACGGAGGCTTCCATGTCCTTCTGCTCTATAAAAAACGATGAACTGGTGAGAGGGACAAAAAGCTCTACGTGGTACAGATAAGGCTAAAGGGGTTTTCACTCAGAGCCAGCGTGACTGTGGAACGGAGAAGGAGCTTAGCCAGACGCGCTCGTCAGCTGCAGTTTGAAGTCTGTTTGAAATAACGTACCTCATCACCCGAAACTAAACTTGATGAAGTGCTGTTTGAAGACATGTTGTTGTCACAGCTTCTTGAATCTTGACACATCCCGCCTGCCGTAGTTCCAACAGGCTGCAACGCACGTTCGAAAACGCGAGGCGCTAGAGAGCAGCATTCATTTGGATGCAGAATAACATTTAACCACCAGATGGGAGAAATAATTCCACAGTGTGTCTTTAACGTATATCATTAATGTGTTCATTGCTTCAATGCTGCAGCTAGTACTTTGATTACTTTGATTACTTTGATTACTGCTGCATATTCTAAAGGAGACATTAGTCCCTTGTTTCGGTGCATGTCAGTATTTTAAGGTGTCCACTGGTTTACATGCTTTACTGTTTAAATATGACCTATAAACGTCTCATCCAAACAGTTGGGCCTGAATCTCTCGTGATGTCTCACACTTGTAGAGCTGGATTCTTCTCGCTGGCTGTCAGAAGTTCAGATGCTGAGCAGGAGAACAGACAGTGAGCTGTGTTTCAGTCCAATGACTCAACAGAACCTGAATGTTCTGCAAAGACAAGCTGTTTTATTTAATGTAGACGTGCAGGTCTGAGCTGACTGACTCTGTTTTTACTCCATATTTTATTCACTCTGTTGATTTATTTTATTTGACATGAATGAATTTTAATGTTCCACACAAACAGGTTTCATGTGTCGGAGAGAAACATCTGATGTGAAGGAGACATGAAAAGAGAAGAAGAAGTGACTGATCTCTGCTCTGCAGGTCCCTCAGGTGTGTTGATGATCAGAACAGAGGAATTCCCCAAGTGAACCTGAGCCCCGCCCCCTACCTGTCTGACACACACACACACACACACACACACACACACACACACACACACACACACACACCACAGGTGAGTTTGTGGGTGTCACAGCTCACCTGCATCAGTCAGTGTGACGGCTTCATTAATGATCTGTTTGAGTGATCGAGCTGCTACAGAAACAGTTTTTCACACAGAGACGCTGCATCATCGCCTCAGCACCGGCTCCGAAAGAGGCGTGACGGTCCACGTCATGATGATGATCATCGTGTGTTTTCAAGGTGTGTCCAGGTGTCCTCCTGTCAATCTAACCCTGCTGACAGTTTATAATCCTATGGATGCTGTTATAATGTGTAGTGATTGAGATCCTGACCCACCAAACATCCTGGAAAGTGACAAAGTCATGTTTTTCACTCTAAATGACATAAGGAGGACAGACAGTAGGACAGACAGGAGGTCAGCTGGGAAGATAGACAGGAAGACAGACAGGAGGACAGACAGGAGGACAGATGAGAAGATAGACAGGAAGACAGACAGGAGGACAGACAGGAGGTCAGATGGGAAGACAGACAGGAGGACAGACAGGAGGACGGACAGGAGGTCAGACAGGAGGTCAGATGGGAAGACAGACAGGAGGACAGACAGGAGGGATGTCAGACAGGAGGTCAGATGGGAAGATAGACAGGAGGACAGACAGGAGGACAGACAGGAGGACGGACAGCAGGACAGACAGGAAGACAGACAGGAGGACAGACAGGAGGTCAGATGGGAAGACAGACAGGAGGACAGACAGGAGGACAGACAGGAGGTCAGATGGGAAGATAGACAGGAGGACAGACAGGAGGTCAGATGGGAAGACAGACAGGAGGACAGACAGGAGGACAGACAGGAGGTCAGATGGGAAGATAGACAGGAGGACAGACAGGAGGTCAGATGGGAAGACAGACAGGAGGACAGACAGGAGGGATGTCAGACAGGAGGTCAGATGGGAAGATAGACAGGAGGACAGACAGGAGGGATGTCAGACAGGAGGTCAGATGGGAAGATAGACAGGAGGACAGACAGGAGGACAGACAGGAGGTCAGATGGGAAGACAGACAGGAGGACAGACAGGAGGACAGACAGGAGGACAGATGGGAAGATAGACAGGAGGACAGACAGGAGGTCAGATGGGAAGATAGACAGGAGGACAGACAGGAGGTCAGATGGGAAGATAGACAGGAGGACAGACGCTTCTCCACGTATATCTGCTGTATTGTTTTCCTCATATAAGTTGCCAAAGACAGTTCCAGTTGCTACGTTACCTGTTGTTTGGTCCTGTGACCTTGCGTTACGTACATCCCTGACGTGCAGCTGAGCTCGTGAACCCACTTCTCTCCATTGACTGACAGCTCAGCTCCTGTTGTTATTGGTTCATTTAGATGTTGTGATCATTCCATTTTACAGTTTAATTGCTGGTTGGGCTGCACATTAAGTCTCTTACAGAGCCCTAAATTCCCAAATATCACCCGTCGCCAAGACAACATGTTCCTCTATAACCCCGACCACGGCTCTGAAACCTGGGTCCATGCTCCTGTTCAGCGTTAACAAGTTGCCTGTTTGTAATCAGAACATGTGTAACTTTAACTTTGGAGCACAGGACTGTGATTGTGGCTACGTGTCATTACAGTTGAACACAGTGTAATTTAAATAAAAGATTTAAATACTTTAGATATGAACCGTTGGCGAGGCTCAGTCAGCTGCCTAACTCAGGTGAAATGACTCTCATGGGTTCATTCGTGTCTCGGCCTGCTGGACTGGATCCAGGTTCAGGTTTAAACCTGGATTATTTGGGCTTTGGCTGCTCTCTGCTGGATCCACACACATCACATCAGAGCTGATCCAGCTTTCATGTCTGAGTCAACATCAGTCCGCCAACCTGCAGACTCCACGGCAGCTGATGACGGCTGCAGTTTCACAGACACGCGTTTTATTTCATCACGAGCTGTCTTTTAAAAAGCTCCTTCAATTCTTCTTTAAGTTTCCCAGTGAAACACGTTTTATGACCCATGAATGACTTTTAAACTCGACTTTTTCCAGCTCATAATCCTGAAATTGACAGTGGAAACCCAGAATGATTAGGTGTTCACAAAGAGTTAACAGAGATGTGTAAGGTGAGGGTGTGTCACAGATTTAGACAGATTTATTAACTGACAGCCGTTTAGATGATCAGAGGATCTGTGAGTCAAACTCAACCTGACTGAACTCTGTTTGAGTTCATTTGATTCCTCTTCATTTCAGTTTCGCTCGACGCCTTGAACGATTCAAACAAACTCAACAGAACAATGTGTCCCACCTCGCCTGGAGGCTGAAGGCCTGATTCAGAGTCACAGTGTCCCAGTGTGAACTCCAGAGGACGATTCTCCACAGACGTCATGATTTACATGCAGTAGTGTCGGTAGTGCCAGCAGCCATGTGCAGATACAGTCAGAAAACAGAGATGTAAAAATGTTCACACACGGATGTAAAACAGAGAAATTCTGAGGCAGATTCAGTTTGTTCCAATAAATAATGAATGTAGCTTCTTAGTTGTGTGTTAGCATCAAGTTTTACTGAAGCTCTTCTGTCAGAGTATAAACTGGTTCACACCCAGTGAGAACAGCTGGTAATAAACTGACTGACCTTATCTTCCTTTTAGCGACGGACATAACAGCTAGTTAGCTTCATAGCTTGAAAAGCCTAATTCTAGCAGCTGAGCTAAACTTAGTTACTGGAAAGGTAACAGGGTTGACAGTAACAGGGTTGACCATTTCAAGCTAATTTGCCCATTGCATATTAATATTTAATTGATTTTAATTTGATGTTTTATTGAGGAGAGAAGACATGGTAATGTTATATTTTCAAATTACATCTTTGTTTGTTGTTACTGTAATTTTATGACTGATAATTTCTTGGGGACACAAAAGGCACCGATTTCATGGAATGACCCAAGTGGGACATTACAAGACAAATCAAATACACCGATGTGGATATGACCATCAACAGTTACAGAGCAGACTGTGACAGAGTCATCAAGTTAAACCTGACTGAAACCGAACACTGAAGTTTCGTCTGCAGACGCTGCGATAAGAGCTGAAAACATCCAAACACACTCGGTGTGAACAGAGGAATGTCAGCAGTGTGTGATGCTCAGAGGAGATAACATCTCACTAAGTGTTCCTCAAGGAAAATCCTCCAGAGAGCCGACAGGTGATCATCTGTGATAAAGCTCAGGAGGAGGAGAACCAGAACAAAAGGCTCACACACTGAACCCACCCTGATTCTGTCGGCCCAGCTGTGGTCCAAATCCGGCACAGCTGGCGGTTGAAGCCCCAGAATCCAGCCGGATGCCTCGACACTGAACGAAGCGAGTGCTGAGGCAGATCTGCAGGAGATCTGATGCTGGAGGAGATCTCAGATCTGTGCCACCCATGTCTCTGCACCGGGTCATGATGGCTGATGAGAGCAGAACTCATCTGAACCTCAGCATGTTCTAACAAACAGAACGGAGCCCCGCCTCCTCCGGTCCCCTCATGGACCTTATCCATCAAACCTTGATTGGCAGCGACTGAAGAGAGACAGATAAAGTACTGATCCGGTCTGAACTGGGTCAGAATCACACACATGAGGTTTGTCAGATTGTTGTCATTAAAGTCAAACCTCATGTAGTTTTGTGTTAAAGCTCAGTGAACTACATCGTCTCATCAGCAGGTCGGACCAGAACCAACCTCTCACAGTGTGTAAGGACGGGTGAGAAGAAGCTGCTGATGTTGTTTAGATACGTTTGATTCTAGCCTGACCAGAACTGACAGTTTTGAAAGCTGCTGACGTGGCGGATATATTGTTCCATATTTGAATGTCTCTGCTCTCTGACTCTGCGTCTGCAGCCTCCCTCCAGGTCCATCAGCTGTTTGTGTCGATGTTCTCGACAGCTCGTCAGCTCCGAGGTGACGTCATCGTCATCATCATCATCAGCCAGAAAACTATTACAACATTTTTCTTATTTGCTAATAAAGTTATGTTTTGATAATTTATTCACACTCCAACACACAATCAATTCATTCATTTGACTTGTTGGAAAAACGAAAGCAGAGCGGATGAGGCCACAGTTGGCGGGTTGGTTTGGACCGGTCCGGTGTGCCGACGGTCGACCCGGCTGGTTCGACAGTTTTTATCAACTGGAAGATGATTAAAGGTCTCACTGTTCATTTCTCTGGATGGAGCGAGGCTGACCGTCTGGCTTCGTGCTAAGCTAGGCTAGAATTCTGGGAATGAAATTAGTAACACTGCTAACGTTAGCTTAGCTTCACTCTTTGTTTGGAGTCAAAACAGGATCTCAAAGATTATTTTATGATTATTGTGGCTGACGTTGTTTACATTTTTCTCTTCTGATGGAGCGAGGCTGTCTTCAGTCTTTGTGCTAAGCTAGGCTAACCATGTGCTGGACATACTCTGCATGAATGGACAAACACACTGAATATCTGACACATTATTAGCGAGTAGGCTGATGTTTCAGCCTCAGATTGTTCTCTGTTCACACGGTAAACTCCAGTTTGTATTTGGGGAATTAATGAAAACAGAATTCAGTTTGTGGCTCAGAAATCAGTTAGCCTGCTAGCTTTGTTAGCATCACATCATGAAATGAACAGTGCTGTGAGAAGCAGGACGTCACTCTGTTTTATATCAATTATTAATGTTTCTGTGAGTTTTGAATCATTTAATCTGTCGTCTCATTCATCTCTGTACAATCTGTATTTACCAACAGGACGACAGCGAGTCCACAGCTTCTGCTTTAATACCCAACCACACACACACACACACACACACACACACACACACACACACACACAGGTAATGACAGAGTGTCTGTAAACACACAGTTTTAGCGCACTAATGGCCCGTCTGTGCACACACACTCTGACAGTAACTGATGGTGGAGCTTCTTTGATGGTGTGTGTTATTGTCAGAGGCAGGTTGAGACAGGAAGCTGCTGTGATCTCACACACACACACACACACACACACACACACACACACACACGTCACCTGTCTCAGGTATGTCTGCTGTCATCTCTCTCTTCTTTACTTCACCATATTTCTACAAACTTTACAGAATGAATTTAAGTGATTTACACATTTCAGTTCACTATGATTTATATCTCTACACACTACAACTCCCATGAGCCCCAGCTGCTGTTGCCATGGAGAATCTGAGGTTAGACCTGTCGCCATGGTTACTGAATTGATAACAACCTGACCTCCTGCAGCCTGAAAGCATCAGACGGTTCAGAAACACGTGTTTATATCAGGTTTGTTCTTGTTTTCTTTTACAGTTTAAACTTTACAGACATCATAATTTAGGTTAATTATATTGTGTATTGATCAGTGTTGTTAAAGTCCTGATTCAACTTTAGAGTAAAAGTAAAGATATGGTGTTAAAATATCACTTCAGTCACCCAGACAAGCAGTACTCGAGTAAAAGTCTTAAACTATCTGATGTTAAATGTACTTAAGTATCAGTAAAGTAACACACATATTATATACATGGAGCTGAGTGAAAGTTTACAGCAGCAGAACCGACAGATGAACAACACTCGTCTGTTTGTCTTCCCTCAGTTTATTGTCGTTAAGTACTTTCAAATTAAAAGACAAATTAAAAGAAACTCTTCACACTAAAACTTCCTCTCCATCGTCCCGTCAACAGAAACCAGACGAAGAACTTCCAGCTTCTTTAAAAAACTAAAGCCGAGGCTGACGGCAGCCGGAGCTCCTGAGAGCGTCGCAGTCCTCTGAAGAGATAAAGTGCATAAAGTCCAGCTGAGAGAAGCTGCTGGATCCTGGATCCAGGATCCAGGTGGATCCAGGTCCAGGATCCAGGATCCAGGTCCAGGATCC
>CM077790.1:33876358-33901358 GCA_039737535.1 Lagodon rhomboides | reverse complement strand
AGGATGTAAACAGGAAGTATAATGTTGCCAAGGATTCAGTGAGTGTGGGCGTGGCCTTACAGACTGTGGGCGTGTCCTTACAGGGTTTCTAAGACCAGGTGAGCCCAGGTGTGTGTGTGGGTGGTTGTTGAGCTGTCTGGGTCAGAACTCAGTGCTGCGTTGTGGGAAGGTTCTGGTGTTCTTTTCAGAGGTTTAGAGCTCTTTGGTCAAAGCGGAGGTTCGATCAGTCCTGTCAGGTGATCAGTGATCTCCTTCAGGTGATCAACAACCTCAGAGAAGATTTCTCTCCACAGAGAAGAAGCACCAAGTCCGTTCTGGTGGAACCTCACTGAGACACTTCATCCGGACTGTTACTGTCCTCCACTCATCCAGAACCAGTTCTGCATCCTGTTCTCTGATCAGCCTCATCATAGAGTCAGCGATCAATATCAGAGTCAGCGATCAATATCAGAGTCAGCGATCAATATCAGAGTCAGCGATCAATATCAGAGTCAGCGATCAATATCAGAGTCAGCGATCAATATCAGAGTCAGCCATCAATATCAGAGTCAGCGATCAATATCAGAGGGAGGATTATTTTTATCATCACAACTTTACTATCAGACTTGATGTTTGAATATCTGAGTACATCACACACACACACACACACACACACACACACACACACCTTCTTATATAAGACTCAGTTTGATCAAACTTTATCGACAGTCTGAGTCAGAACAGACCAAATGAAAGAGCGTCGGACAGAGAGGAGGTAACCCTGACGACTGTCTCAGGTAATTATGGGATGGTGTGGCGATGATGTCACACTGAGCAGGAATGTGTTCACCTGTGAAGGAGCTGCAGGTTAAATTGAAGGGAGACTGAAACTGCTGGCACGCCAACAACAACAGCGAGACGAGGAAGAAGAGGAAGAAGAGCAGCAGGAGGCTCAGTTACATCTGAAGACGATGACACCAGCTGCTGCCTTCTGAGAACGGCTCAACGAGACTCTCTCTCACTTCTTACTGACATTACTGACTGAAGTTCAGATAAAACAAATCATTAAAATAAATCCTTTTGGGATTCACTGACACTTGTGTTCTCTTATTTCTGGTGTTTTACTATTTATTTATTCATTTTGGCCTTTGCCTGGCTTCACTGACAGAACAGCTTGAGATACGACAGGAAACAGGGCCCGGGCCGGGACTCGACCCCCGGGCCGGGACTCGACCCCGGGGCCGGGACTCGACCCCGGGCAGGGACTCGACCCCGGGCAGGGACTCGACCCCGGGCCGGGACTCGACCCCGGGCCGGGACTCGACCCCGGGCCGGGACTCGACCCCGGGCCGCTGCAGTGAGGACACAGCCTCTGTACATGGACGCTGCTCTACCAGCTGAGCTGAACAGCGCCCCTCTCTGGTGTTTTATAAGATAAAACATGAACCTGAACTTCATCCACAAACTGAGCTCGACTGTTGTTAAACCCTCAGTCTTGTCTGGAGGCTCTGCACAGACACACAACCATTTCCACCAACACACTAGAATCTTAACGAGCTGTAAATGAAGTCCGATCTCCTGCTGATGTCTTAGTGAATCAGCATCACATCATTCAGATTCTCCTCTGAGCTCAGCTGTTAGTGAGGGAACACTGACACCTGCTGGTCACAGGGTGACGACAGAACAGCAGAACCAGCAGGATGACTCATAGAACAGGATATTTAGACCTGCAAAAAGCTCAAAAACCTCTGAAACACAGTGACTGAACACGTTTCTTATTATTCCTCCTCACACAGTCGGCTGTGATCTTAAGCAGCATCACACACTTATTAACCATCGTTATGATCTCCTGTATGAGCCGAGGCCTTCAGCGACCTGCAGTCTGTACTCACATGATCAGAGCCTCCCATTCAAAGAAGTTCTCCTCATTGGCCGGACCTGAAACACAAAACTCAACTATATTACACGTATCAGCACAAACACCTCTGTGATCCACAGCATGACTGTTACTGAATCACTTTGTTCATTAATCACCAATCATTCTGATTATCAATCTTTTATGTGATAAAGATGATCCAGTTCCAGAATCTCAATGTGTGAGTCTTGTTTTACATCACAACTAACAAAACAGACAACCTGAAATCATTAATGAGCCAGGCCTCAGGAAAAACACCTGTGGTCTCACCTGCAACAATCCCCTCAGGTGGGTTCAGAGTCAGCTCTGAAACAGAACACACACACACACACACACACACACACACACACACACACACACAGGTAAAGACCTTTTCCTCACAGTTTAAATAAAGAGAAACATGAGTGCTGCTAACTGAGCTAACATGCTAACAGTAAAAACTACTGGGGGACGTAACAGCTGCTAACAGACTGACAAGCTAACAGCACATCTTTGGTAAACAAGCACATATCGGCTTAAATTCAAACTAATTAAGTTAATATGCACACTAACCTGCTAAAACACGTCTAAGTTTTAGTCTAATTAAATGGCTAATCTCCCAATCCTCCCAGCTAATCGAGTGGGCAAGGCGAGCCCCGCTAAACCCAGATGTACCAAACTTAATCTAAAAAACTATTAAAATGATCATAATCAGAGGATTAGCAAAATTTAACGGCGTTGCCGAGTAGCACAAAGGTTTATAGCGCGTGTTAATCTATAATCTATAGTTCGTCATAGAATAATTAGCCTCACTGAATACTGTTTATGATAAATAAATCTTAGTTTTGGAAAGCGACCGCTTGTTCCAGAGGATCCATCGCTTCCATCCAGGTTACTAACGTTAACGTTCAGCTGAGCGCTGACGAGCCACACAAACACATTATATAATGTGATTTTACCGCGATGACTGCTGCCAGATCAATATAAATGATGCCGAATGACAGGAACATTTCACCATTTCACCAAACTTTCAAAACTATGTTGCAACACATGAGTGAAACTGCGGAGGGAAAATAAATAATTGAAACAGCTGATTTTTTAAGGAGGTTTGGCGAAGGAGGATTACAGGAGCTCACGGGACTATTAGCTTAGCCTGTTTGCTAACGTCACAAGTTCTCCTATTGGCTGAAGGCGGTGTGACGACACTGTCTGATTCGCTAACTCACGTTTATACTCGGCCATGAGTCTCTTGAGCGCGGTTCCGGCCATCGAGTCCCGGACACACAACACAGAACAAGAAGCAGCGGCTCGGTTCTACTTTTTAACTCCGCAACCAAGCTGCCACACAGCCGACACAGCGCGCATGCTCAGATGTCAGTTTCCTGTTGTTGAGTGTTGTTTGAGTGTGAGTGTCAGCAGACAGCGCCCCCTGCTGCACACACACACACACACACACACACACACACACACACACACACAGCGCCCCCTGCTGCACACACACACACACACACACACACACACACACACAGCGCCCCCTGCTGCACACACACACACACACACACACACACACACAGCGCCCCCTGCTGCACACACACACACACACACACACACACACACACACACACACACACACACACACACACACACACACACACACACACACACACACACACACACACACAGCGCCCCCTGCTGCACACGATTTATTTTACAGTTTTATATCTGATCCTAATTGACACCATGACTCTATCTGATCTCAGTGTGGAGGTTTGTGTCAGAAGTATTGATCATGTAATAACATGTAAATGTATTTTATATAACGTCCCTCCAGCTGAGGCTCATTCAAGATTCATGCCTCTTTACTTTGGTTTGTTTTCAGGTTTCTGTATTTTATTTAAAGTTACTTGTGAGTTTCATAATTTCTTAAAAAGTACAGAGAAAAGTTTTGATTGATATTTATTCCAAAGGTGTTCTGTTTTAACTGGATTTTTACTGAAGCTGGACGTCTTCACATGAAGAGGCAGATCACACATCTGACTCTTTACAACATGAGACTTTATGTTTGAATGATTTAGATCATATAGAAGAGACACCACAGATCTGTGTTCAGATGTATCAATAATAACGGAGTTAATGATCTACGGTGTAAAACACAGGAAACAACAGCAGCCGCTTGGTTTGTGAGACATTTATTGAGTTTCTGTGAGTAACTACAGTCGTAGTGTTCTCATACATCATCTGCAGTTCATCAAACTGATATATCTATAAAAATTAGAGAAATATAATCTACATACATCTAATACAAAAACCAATCAGTCTAGGAGTGGGCTCGTTTAACTGTGAAGAATTAAGTGCTGATGAGAAGATCTCAGAGAAGACGGATGCTCAAATGATAATAATATAATTATGAATCTGTGCATTAAATAAGTCTAAAAATAAAACATTCTGAAGAACAAACAAGTTTAAAGTTTAAGGTTCAGACATGATCACACACACACACACACTCCTGTGATTCTTTAACACGTTTCTTTGGTTTTCAGCCTTTTTTTGTTTTAAAGCACAAACAAACAGCTGGAATGTGGTAAAAAAAAACAAAAGAAGATATAAAGTTTAAAGATTCGACATCAGTGTGAAGAAGAGTTCAGTCACACGAGGGACAGAGCGGCTGCGTCCAGGTTCAATTTAACGTTCAGAGAACGAGACGATCAAAGATCCAATCAGAATAAACTGTGAGGTTCGTCTCTGTGACTCAGAACAACACAACTCTCAATCATCTTATTTACAAGACATGGAGTTCTTGATTTTGAGGTTAAATTTCATAAATAGAAGGTGAAATTCTGGAAACGACAAAATGCTGGAGTCTGATGTGAAGGTGTTGGTGTAGAATCAGGACTCGGCTGTGACTGGGTTCGGTTCTGGGGCGTCATGTTTAAGTGCTGACAGCGTCTGTGTGAGGTCCACAAGAAGAGCAACGACCGGTTCTGTCCCACCATGTGACAAACGTCTGGTGGAAGAAATGTAAATCACTGTGACGTCCGTTAAACTGTCACCGTGCTGCTTTAAGGCTAACGACGTAAGGCTGAGGTGATTTTAGCTGGAAGAAGTTCGGGGGTAAAAAAAAACATAAAAAATAAAAAATACAAACAAGACAAAAGAAAAAGTGCTCAAACAGAAGACAAGAGTCAAACTGACGGTTCAATGTTTCTCAGCTGGGTACAAAACAGGTTCTGGTTTTATAATTTATCATCACGCTGGTTCTGATTCTGAGCCGTTCATCCACAGAGCCGGGTCACGTTGGCATCGAGGCGTTCAGCGGAGGCCGATGTAAACTTCAGCTTCTTCAGCTGTAACTGAGACCAACACGGTGAATCTAACATGGAAGCACTGCGAGCAAATTCAGTGATCTCAGGTACAGAAAACATGCTGCTGTGCTAACATCACTGCTCCTCACATCAGCTAATGTTTGTTTTGGGGCCGTTAGCTGACATGTAAACCTCTGCTGCTAACCAGCTAATGTTTATTTGCTAACTACAGTTCGGGGGATGTTAGCTAACCATCGCTGGCTCGTTGTATGATGTTACCAAACTAATGAGCCTCGTTATTAACTCATTTTAGTTCTTTCTTCTTAAACTGTGTTTGGATGTTTCAGACCTTTTTTAAGTTACTCCACCCAGCCTGCCAGTGTATGCTAATGCTAGCTAGCCTCAGGGTTGCATGATTAGGCCGATCAATTTATTAGTGTTTTAATCACAACACTGACTGCTGCTAATGATGGCTAAGCTAACTTTAGCTAGCTTCAGACTTGCATCCAGTGATTATTTCCATTTTAACTGATCAACTGGTTGATTTTTAAGTAAGTGATTTGATTTGATACGAGACATTAAGTGTATCATAATGTTTCTGAAGGCTGGACTCTGAAGCGAGTTAGCTAAAGTTAATGAATAAACATTTGTTAGCTGAGTTTCAGTCAAATCTGGATCATCTTCAGATGATCCATGGAATCTTCATCCCTTTGCTTTAGTGCTAACACGATGACAGTAAGACACTTTATTGTTGCGTGACCGGACTCTGTGAATGTACAGCTCTGTCTGTCTGTGCCTCCATCACTCTTCTTCTTCTCTGCTTCCATCGTACCATCCTCTCCTCACCTGGACTGCAGGGAGCAGGTCTGGTCCAGGTGAGTCATGGTTCAGAGAGACAGAGAGCTGAAGTCCCACAACCTCCAGCTACAACAACTACATCTCCCATGAGTCTCTGCTGAGAAGCCTGGGAGCTGAGGGTTATTGATCAAACCTCATTAATGTATTGATTATCTCAAACATGGATTTTTCATATTATCAACTAAAACTTTAACTTTTTTAACTTTATAATTGTTTTTGTGTTAACTCAGTTATTTGTCGATGGTTTCCTGTTTCAATTTACATCTTCCTGTTGGAGGAAACCCACCAATGAATGGAGGCTAAGCTGAGAGGGGCGGGGCTTCTGTTCTCCACAGGTGTCAGGTGGGCGGAGTCTGTGAGGAATAAATGATGGTGGAGTTATCACATGTTCATTACAAGCCCCGCCCACCTGCTCCTCCAATCACAACAACACAATCTGATATTCGTGGGTTTGTTTTCCTGCTCAGGTCTGAAGAGGAGCACCTCCTGCTCCTCCTCCTCTTCTTCCTGCTCCTGCTCCTCCTCTTCCTCCTGTGGGAGTCTGGACCAGCTCTGCTTTATTCCTCCTCCTCCTCCTCCTCCTCCTCCTCCTCCTCCTCCTCCTCTCCAGCCATCACCTCCACCAGCAGCTCGGCGGTGCACGTTGCCTCCCCCAGACTGTTCACCGCCTTCACCGTGTACTTGGCGTCGTCGTCGCCCGACACCTGCAGGGATCACGACATCGTTACCGTCGTCAAAAAATGGCCGACATTAAAGCTCGTTAACTTCCTGTTTCCACGACGAACATGTGACTTTTTACTCCACCGCATTTATTCAATAACTGCAGCAGAGACACAGTCCAACATGTTTCATTTCACAGGCAGTCACATGAAAAACAGCAGGAACTTTCTATTCAACACATCATCTGTATCTATACTCGAGTATGATACTCTGATTACTCCAGCAGTCGATCTATACTCGAGTATGATACTCTGATTACTCCAGCAGTCGACGTCTGACCTCTGAAATCACCAGACTGCAGTTTCCTTCCTCGTCGTAGTCGATCTGAAAGTGTCGGGTCTCTTTGATCGGCTGCTCGTCTTTGTACCAAACCACCTCCGGGTCGGGGTAACCTGGAGACAACAGGACGCTCGTTACTGATCCGTCCTCACCTCCTCCTCACCTCCTCTTCACCTCCTCCTCACCTCCTGCTCACCTCCTGCTCACCTTCTCCTCACCTCCTCCTCACCTCAGTCTAAGGTAAAGTAGGTCCCTGAGATACTGTGTACTCCAGGTGAGTTCGAGGAGCCTCGTCCACGTCTATCTGTTCAGAGTTAATATAAGACTGGACCCGTTTTGTTCGACTCAGCTGAACCATGATGTCACAATAAAGTTCACCACTTCCTGTCTGTTTCACAATAAATGACTGAGGTGTTTCTGTTTGACAGATGGTTTAACACTGCTGAGACTTCCTGTCTGTGTTCTGATGGACTTGTGTCTGTGTTCTGATGGACCTGGGTCTGTGTTCTGATGGACCTGTGCCTGTGTTCTGATGGACCTGGGTCTGTGTTTTGATGGACCTGTGTCTGTGTTCTGATGGACTTCCTGTCTGTGTTCTGATGGACCTGTGTCTGTGTTCTGATGGACCTGTGTCTGTGTTCTGATGGACTTGCTGTCTGTGTTCTGATGGACCTGTGTCTGTGTTCTGATGGACTTCCTGTCTGTGTTCTGATGGACCTGTGTCTCTGGTACCTTCGATCTTGCAGTCGAAGCGGGCGGCGCTGCCCTCCACCACCTCCACGTCTTTAATGACGGAGCTGAACGTCGGCTTACATTCTGTCTTCTGCTCGAACTCCAGACACTCCAGGAACTGGTTGTCCTCTGACACACACACACACACACACACACACACACACACACACACACACACACACACACACACACACACCATCATTTAAACACAGCGAACACACAGCTGAATACTCATCCACCCCCCCTCCTCCTCTCCCCCTCCTCCCTCCTCTTCTCCTTCCCCCTCTCCTCCTCTCCTCCCCTCTCCTCCTCTCCTCCCCCTCCTCCTCTCCTCCCCCTCCTCCTCTCCTCTCTCCTCCTCTCCTCCCCTCTCCTCCTCTCCTCTCCCCCTCCCCCTCCTCTCCTCCTCCTCTCCCCCTCCTCCTCCTCTCCTCCTCCTACTTCCCCCCTCTCTCCTCCTCTCCCCCTCCTCCTCCCCTCCTCCCCCTCTCCTCCCCCCTCTCCTCTCTTATCCCCCCTCCCCCTCCTCCTCTTCTCCCCCTCCTCCCCTCCTCCCCCTCCTCCTCCCCTCTCCTCTCTTATCCCCCCCCCCTCCTCCTCCCCCTCCCCTCTCCTCCTCCTCCTCCTCCTCTCCTCTCCCTTCTCCTCCTCCTCTCCTCCTCCTCCCCCTCCCCTCCTCCTCCTCCTCCTCTCCTCCTCCTCCCCCTCCCCTCCTCCTCCTCCTCCTCCTCACCTTCAGTGGGCGAGCCCTTCTTGGCGCTGACTCCGGCCATCATGGCCATGGACGACAGTCTGCCGATGGCTCGAACAGCGTGACCCGTTTTCTACCACAGAAGAAGAAACAGTGACATCATCACTTTACTTTGTTTTGACCTGCCTGTTTTGTCATTGTTGTTTTATTGTCAGCTTCCTGTTGTTGTTGTTGTTGTTGTTTACCTGCCACTTCCTCCTCAGGATGTACTTCTTCATCCTCTCCTTGGAGAGCTTCTTGGTCTTCATGGTGTTGGTGTCCTGCTTCAGCCAGGTGTGTTCAAAGCACTGAGCACAGGTGAGCCGAGCCCTGCACACACACACACACACACACGCACACACATACGCGCACGCGCACACGCACACACACACACACACACACACACACACATTCATAAATATTTCCATGTGATGTGACTTCTCCGTCTTGACTCCTTGTGAGCAGGCAAACTACTTTAGCAGGCAAGCTAACTGCTAACGTGCTAAACATGCTTTTAAAAAGCATGCAAGCTAGCCACAGACAGTACAGCCTGAGCTAACTGTCTCTGAGCTGACTGTCTCTGAGCTAACTGTCTCTGAGCTGACCGTCTCTGAGCTGACCGTCTCTGAGCTGACTGTCTCTGAGCTGACCGTCTCTGAGCTGACTGTCTCTGAGCTGACAGCCACAGGCGGCGGAGCATTCGTGTGTTTCCTTACTTCATGTCTTTCTTCAGCAGGTTGGTGATGAAGTCTTTGGCCGTGTCAGAGATTTCATCAAACGCCTCGTCCTCAAAGTCCCAGGTGGCCGAGGTGACGTTGGACAGAGTCTCGTTGTCGTTGTCGCCCATGAAGGGAGACAAACCGCTCAGCCTAGAGACGGCAAACACAGACTGAACTGAGCCAGGCTGAACCAGACTGAACCAGACTGAACCGGGCTGAACCAGGCTAAAATGAAGAGTGAAGCTAAAGTACAGAAATGAAGCCGAACGAAATGAAGATGGAAAAATAAAAACAAAACGACGCTGAGCTAAAAGAAGCCCGGCTGAAGCCAATGTGAAGCGAAGATAACGAGACAAGCTAAAGGGAAACTATAAATAAACACTGAAATAAAGCTAGCTAGTTTCAGGGAAGCTAAGCTAAAAGAAGCTAAGCTAAAAGAAGCTATACTCAGGAAGAAACTAAGCAAATGAAGCTAAGCTAGGCTAAACCCATCCAGACAGGTTGAGAGTGGAAGGTGGCGGCAGACTCACAGGATGTAGCAGATCACTCCTATACTCCACATGTCCGTGGGGTAACTGATGGCTTCATAGTTGATCACTTCTGGAGCCACGAACTCTGGAGTCCCAAACAGAACCTTCAGAGTTCCTGCGCTTTCTGTCAAAACAGTTGAAATGATTCACGATTAGGTGAGGTCAATCGATGAGGGGATCAATAAAGAATAGCTGTCAGCTAAATGCTCATTTCATCACGTTAATAAACCTGTTAGCTAAAATGCTAGCGGTGGTCACCTAGCCGCCTGGCGAGGCCGAAGTCGATGAGCTTGATGTTGCTGCCGGTCTTGTTGACGCACATGATGTTCTCGGGCTTCAGGTCCAGGTGCACGATGCCCTGCTTGTGGATGAAGTTCACCCCGTCGATGATCTGCAGCATGTATTTGATCACCTCTCTCTCCGTCAGCTCAAAGTCCTCGTCGATGATCCGCTCGAAGAGCTCGCCACCCGAGATCCTACGGGACAAACACACCGTGTTACCGTGACAACTCAGAGACCCACAGGTACGTACCACCACTTCAGTTACCATGGTGACGGCCAGTAGCTCCTCACACTGCAAAACCTTTTCTAACCCTCAACATGTTCTGATCCTCAACACGTTCAGATCCTCAACACGTTCTGATCCTCAACACGTTCAGGCACTCAGCATGATCAGATCCTCGAACATGTTCAGATCCTGAAAATAAAAGTCCGTCTGAGTTCCTCTGGTGTTCTCAGTCATGAAGCTGCAGACTGAACTGTTATCTGACCCCAGAGGATCGGTGGAAGACCCTACCAAAATAAGAGTCTGAATGTAAACAGCTTCCTTCCTGTTTTCCATCTGTGTGGATGTTTTTCCAGATGGTATCACGTTGGCAGATTTTTACAGTTTGTCCTCAGATATAATCTGAAACTGACTCTGAGCACGTGAGCAGCTGTTCGTCTCCTCACACAACAAACCATCACAAAACAAAAGCACAAAGAGTTCTGCTACCGTGTGTGTGTGTGTGTGTGTGTGTGTGTGTGTGCGTGCGTGTGTGTGTGTGTGTGTGTGTGTGCGTGTGTGTGTGTGGTGCCATCCGTCCATCAGTGCCTTCAGCTCTAAAATTAGCCGACAGGAAATAGCTGATCTCAGATTCCTCTCATAGTTGGCCAGAAAATTATTTTCCAAGCACAAACATTTGTCTGTTTCCCCTCGGAGACGAGCAGCTGCAGCTTCAGACTTCCACAATAAAACACACACACTTTCCACA
The DNA here is from genome assembly GCA_039737535.1 of Lagodon rhomboides. Taxonomy (NCBI): domain Eukaryota; kingdom Metazoa; phylum Chordata; class Actinopteri; order Spariformes; family Sparidae; genus Lagodon; species Lagodon rhomboides. The sequence continues at coordinate 33,890,362 of CM077790.1, read as the reverse complement.
TCATCACTTTTCAGACTGAGGTCCTTCCCTCCAGGCTGCAGCTGCATGATCAGCTGTTAGTTCCACCTCCAAAGATCACCGAGCATTTAATATCTCGTCTGTTTCATCTGTCCACAGACTGACGGCTGAGAGGCTCCGAGCTGTGGTTTCACTGAGGGTTAAAGTGTAACTGTATCATGTTGATCAGTGAGCTTCTAGCTCGCTGGCTGCTTCCTCGTGTTTCTAGCCGTTAGTAAAGAAAGAAGTAAACACAACGTACATCTCGAGGACCATGACGATGTCAGACTTGCCCTCGAAGGCGTCGATGCACTGGACCAGTTTGGGGTGATGGAGGCTGTTCATGATGCCGATCTCCTGCCGGACGTTCTCCTTCTCCTTCGCTGAGTACGCCTTGATGAACTTCCCCGCCCAAACCTTCTTCGTCGCCTTCTCCACCAGTTTAAAGACCTGACCGAACTTCCCCCTGTCACACAAACACAAGGCGTGTTGTACAAACCTCAAAGTGTAGAAACAGAGCTGATCGAAAGCTGAATCATCCTGGGAGCAGTTTCCTCAACTTTACAGGATGACAACCACAGAGTAATGACCTCAGATAATACTGATACAGAACTACTGATTCTCTGGTGTATTAACGTTTGTTTCTGTCCTCATGTATTAAAGAATGAATGTCCCAGCTAACAGCTAACAGCTGATAACTTCACACACTGTGCTCACAGAAATGACACTTTTCTACGCTGCATATTTTAAAAGTGAACTTAAGAATGTAGATTCCAGAACAACGTCTCTACTGGAGCAGATATTCACTCGGTGCCTCTGGAGGGCAGCACAGCTCCATCTTCACCATCACACTCTGTCTGAGCAGACAAAAGCAGAGGTGCATTGTGGGTGAGTGTGTGTGGGCGGAGCCTTACGTTCCCAGCCTCTCCTCCACGTCGTACAGCTCCTTCACCTTCACGTCTGTTCTGACGGTCACGTCTCTGTAGTCCGGCTCCTTCTCCGGGTCTGAGGTCAGAGGTCAGAGGTCAGAGGTCACTGGACGAACGCTTCCTGTCATGATGTCATGCTATGTTTTGTGATTGCATGTTATTTCATTGTGTGTTGCTAATGCTAGCTCAGGTTAATGTTGCTAACACTAGCTAGCTAACATCAGGGCCGCTGCAGGCTGCTGATGAACACAGACGCCTCCTGACGCCATCGACCTCTTCTGACACAGGAACAATAAAACAAACTCACATCACTGATTCACAATCAGAACAACATCTCTCTACAATCTGTACATGTCGACATACAAATGTTAAAATATGACCTTTGAGTTGTGTTTATTCATGTTGTGCTTATTGTCTTCCTGTTGTGTGTCTCTCAGGTGTGTGTGTTAATGTGTGCGGTGGTTAATCAGCTGATTCAGCAAACAGGAAGTGTGAGCGTCGTACCGTCGTCCTCCTCCTCGCCCTCGTCCAGGTTGTCTGTCAGACGAGCAGACGGCAGCAGAGTTAGTTCAGTTAGTGGTTTAGTTCAGTCACATCTCATGTTACCGTCACATCCTCTAACGTGTCTGAGGGACTCAGCAGGGAGCTAACAGGTTCCTCACCGTCGTCCACCAGCCCGACTGTCACAGGTTCAGACTCAGCGCTCGGCTCTCCGACTCCGTAGATGTTCTCTGCCCGAATGCGAAACTTGTACTGACGCTCTGGAAGAAGGTTCTGAAGGTGGACAGAAACTTTATTTAAACCTCAACGCGAGCGTTCGTTTATCAATCAGGAGAGACCAGACGTCTCCGGCTGCTCCGGGGCCGGCTGAGGACTCACCTGGATGTTGTAGGAGGTGCTGTTGCAGGACACCAGGTGTTTCCACTGCTGCTCCACTGAGTCCCAGATCTCCACGTTGTAGGACTGCACGGCGCTGCCGCCGTCGTAGGTCGGCCCGTACCACGACAGAGTCAGGCTGGCCCGCCGGATGTCTGAGGTCGCAGGGACCTTCGCCGGAGGGTCGGGCTTATCTGAGGGGGGTTAAAGGTCGTCCAGGTGAACCGAGAACACTCAGAAACAGAGTTAGAAGCTACAGGCTTCATCTTCTGAGGATGGGATCATATATATATCTATATATATATATATAGATATATATATTTACCACACAGACAGAACACCTGTTCATGTTTTTACCATAAAAGGTTCAATGAACAGTTCATCATCGACTCGCTCCACACACACACACACACACACACACACACGCACGCACGCACACACACACGCACGCACGCACGCGCACACACACACACACGTGCACACACACACACACACACACACACACACACAGAGCGCTGCAGCTCTGTTGAGGACATAATGACTGAATTTGACTTTTTGGGTGAACGTCTCCTTTAATACGGACGAGATAAAATCTGTGTGTGTGTGTGTGTGTGTGTGTGTGTGTGTGTGTGTGCTAACACACTGTTTATAACTTCACAACACACAGAGTGCTTCCATAAAAGGCGTCAGCCTGCAGCCGGCTGCTCTCAGTCTGCTGACACATCATCAGTGTCGGACTGTTCCGGCTGATCGGATGCTGCAGATGTTTCGTACCGACGATGGTGAGGTTGAGGGCGGCCTGTCGGAGGCCGTAGCTGTTCCTCAGCTCGATGGTGTAGCAGCCGCAGTGCTCCTGCTGCCCGCTGGAGATGGTCAGTTTACTGCTGCTGTCACAGCTCTCGATGGAGATATCAGGATCCTGGATCTGATCACACACAGATCAATCATGCAGCACAGGTCAGAGCAGATCAGCTGATCCCTTTAAACAACACAATGTGTGTGTGTGTGTGTGTGTGTGTGTGTGTGTGTGTGTGTGTGTGTGTGTGTGTGTGTGTGTGTGTGTGCGTGCGTGCGTGCGTGCGTGCGTGCGTGCGTGTGTGTGTGTGTGTGTGTGTGTGTGTGTGTGTGTGTGTGTGTGTGTGTGTGTCTCACCGGTTTCCTGAACTTCAGCCAGGTGCAGTTGAGGGGTGGAGCTCCAGAGAACTTGCAGAGGATCTCCACCTTCTCCCCCGCCAGGATCTTCATGTCCTCGGGGAACTGAAGGATCTGAGGAGGCAGAGCTGCACACACACACACACATCAATAATCAATAATCAATAATCAATAAGTACTTGTTCATGTGATGATTCCACTGAGGCGTCCATGAGCAGGTGTGTGTGTCACCTTGTTTGGGAGGAGTCTTGGTGGTCGGTTTCTTTATTCTGGCTTCACCTGAAACACAAAAACCCCAGAATCAAACCTGTGACATCACTCTCACAGGACGCTGTGGTGACCAGCTGTCACCACGGCAACAAGGGACGACACGCCGCCATGTTGTACGTTCTGTCTGATCAATAATATATAATGTATTTCTGAGTCTCAAGTCTCAGGAGACGAAATCAATGTTGGATAATAAAGTTATTAATAACCACCGTCTCTCTGAACACCTGCCGATGATGGTTAGCTGACAACAGAGGAGCAGAAACATCACGACGTCATCAGAGAAGATACAAACCAATCAGCCCCGAAGAGACACAAAAACCACATCACAGGACAACATCAAGTGTAAGAGGAGCCTGCAGGGCTGACACCTGCGCCAAACACCTGAGAGATGAGATTCATTCAGGAAACTTGAGAGCTCACTAAAAGGAAGAATACTGGGTGACACTGAGACTCTGCAGAGGAAATGTTGCACCGGAGATTGTGAAAGAAGTAAACGGATAAAAACGAGTCAAGAAGTCGACGAGACGCTCGCAGACGAGTCCAACAGACGAGTCCGTCTGAAGACAAACACGTCAGCAGGAGATATGGACAGTTCTGAACAGGCTGCCCTCATCAGACACACTGCTGAACAGTTAGATTCATACACAAACCTCAGACTGATCCTGAGGTCACACATGTTGCAGAACACAGAACATGTGTGTGTCTCAGAGTGTGTGTGTGTGTCTCAGAGTGTGTGTGTGTGTCTCAGAGTGTGTGTGTGTGTCTCAGAGTGTGTGTGTGTGTCTCAGAGTGTGTGTGTGTGTCTCAGAGTGTGTGTGTGTGTGTGTGTGTGTCTGAGCAGTGTGTGTGTAGCGAGTGTGTGTGTGGAGGACAGGATGCACGCCGACGTCTTCACGCTCAGAAGAAGAAGAAGAAGAAGAATGTGAGTGTCTCTGATGACCATATATGGTCATTCTAAAAATAGTTGCTCAGGATGCAGGAAGCTGTTCCTGGAGGTTTGTGTTTATTCTGACAGCAGAAGAAGAAAGTCGGCGAGCTGTTAACAGAGCAGTACTTAGTATCAGCACTTAGTATCAGTACTTAGTATCAGCACTTAGTATCAGCACTTAGTATCAGCACTTAGTATCAGCACTTAGTATCAGTACTTAGTATCAGCACTTAGTATCAGCACTTAGTATCAGTACTTAGTATCAGTACTTAGTATCAGCACTTAGTATCAGCACTTAGTATCAGTACTTAGTATCAGCACTTAGTATCAGTACTTAGTATCAGTACTTAGTATCAGCACTTAGTATCAGCACTTAGTATCAGTACTTAGTATCAGTACTTAGTATCAGTACTTAGTATCAGCACTTAGTATCAGCACTTAGTATCAGCACTTAGTATCAGTACTTAGTATCAGCACTTAGTATCAGTACTTAGTATCAGTACTTAGTATCAGCACTTAGTATCAGTACTTAGTATCAGTACTTAGTATCAGCACTTAGTATCAGTACTTAGTATCAGCACTTAGTATCAGTACTTAGTATCAGCACTTAGTATCAGTACTTAGTATCAGTACTTAGTATCAGCACTTAGTATCAGTACTTAGTATCAGCACTTAGTATCAGTACTTAGTATCAGCACTTAGTATCAGCACTTAGTATCAGCACTTAGTATCAGTACTTAGTATCAGTACTTAGTATCAGCACTTAGTATCAGCACTTAGTATCAGTACTTAGTATCAGCACTTAGTATCAGCACTTAGTATCAGTACACACACACACACACACACACACGTTTCAGTTTCAGAGGACGATGTCTCTCCGGCGTCTTCATGCTGACTGTGACATGTGACTGACCCGGTCAGAGTCCAGTGGTACCGAGCTGCAGCTGGACCCACATCAGCCAGCAGCTGGTTAGCTTAGCTTAGCTTAGCTTAGCATAAAGACTGGAACCAGAAGGAGACAGCCCGCCTGGTTCTGTCCAGAGGAAACATCTGAGCAGCACCGGCACTGCTCAGATGTTCTCATGTTCCATCTGCTTGTTGATCCGAACACAAATCCAAGTGTTGAAACTGTAACGTGTCTTTATCAGAGTCATGTGACCGGCTGCTGGCGGGAGGCGGAGACTTCCTGTTCTCTGCTGGTTGCTAACGAGCGATAAGTGATGTAAACAAACACAACAACAGATCTGATTACTGATCGGACCAGAACAGCATAAACAAACCCGACCTGTTCCCATGGCAACAGAAACCAGCCTGAATCCAGCCTGTGTGTTTATATCACGTCTCACACACACACACACACACACACACACACACACACACACACACACTACACTCCCATCACCTCCTCTCTGGGTCGATACCAACTATGTGCTAACAGCTTAAGGAGCGTTTGATTTGTGGACCTCAGCGAGTCAGACGGGCCGACACTGAAGCAGCTTCTGTCCTGCAGGGTCACCTGACTGTCAGAGCTGCACTCTGATTGGCTGTCTGCTGTGGAGGGTTTCTAATGTGAGTTACAGCGAACAAGCAGAGAGTTCTGACTGCAGCCAGCTGAAGTGAACATCTGTAAACATCTGTAAACATCTGTCGCCCCACACAGACGATTACAGATGTTTACAGAAATGTTTATTTACGTCTCTTTAAATAAAACAATAAATAAATGAATTAACTTCTCTACACTTCTAACACTTTCATTCAAACTCCTCTGTTCCTCTGTGTTTTAAGCCAAAGCAGCAGCAGAGTCCAGAGCTGAGAAGAAACTGAGGATCGATCAGATCGATCAGATCGATCAGATCGATCAGATTGATCAGATCGATCAGATCGATCGATTGATCCACTCAAACTGCTTCTGTTTCCATCAGCTCAGCAGGAAATGTTCCAAAACATCAGACGTCAGGAGCTGCAGCTGATACTGAGGTCACATCAGGTCACTGCCCCAACACACACACACACACACACACACACACACACACACACACATACACACACACACAAACAAACATCAGGAGAACCGTCCATCATAACATCGTGGATCAGAACTGATCTGACAGACAGCGTTTCATCTGAGACCCAGTTTAATAATCTCATTCTCTGAGGAGTCCGATCACTTTTATCTTCAGTCCTGGTTCTGGTCCTTCAACAGCACCGTGTGTCTGCAGCCTGAACACAGTCTGAACACAGTCTGAACTCAGTCTGAACTCAGTCCCTTTACATGTCACCGTCTGCCACATTATACATGTCAAATCCAGCAAACACCAAAGGCTCAGACTCCACGATGCTGCTGGTCCATCAGAACATCTCTCTCATTGTTGCCGGTGCTGCCGTCACAAACGCAACCGGATCATCTCCGGTTCCCTCACACCGACCAACACCGATGAAACATTCGTCTCTGATCGAGGTTCACAGAGACCTGACTGATTGATTGATCTGACACCAGGAAAACAAGATATATGTTAAAAGATCAATATCAGAAGGTCTGAGAGCGTCTGAGGAGGAGCTATAACACACAGGTCCACACCGCCGGGCCTGCAGCAGGAAGCTGCTCAGGTACTCACTGTGATCGATACTTTACTCCAACACGACATCACACTGTGACATCACACTGTGACATCACACCGTGACATCACACTGTGACATCACACTGTGACATTAACGTTTACTTAATGATACGTTCAAGCTCAAATCTGTCTGTTGGCAGTTTAACCATTCGTCTTCATGTGCGAGTGAACAAACCACGACTGATTCTCTTCACTGGACCAACAACAAACCAAGAACCATACAGCGCCATCAGAACCAGCTGACATCAGAACAAGCTGACATCAGAACCAGCTGACATCAGAACCAGCAGCTCATCTTCACTGACACGTGTCTTTATCAGTAGAGGTTTGTCCTTTACAGACAGTGTTTCCATCGTGCAGACTGAGAGTGTCGACAGATCAGATGTGATCTGGATCAATCGATCCGTTGTTCTATCTATCTTTTAAAGAATCCCTCAAACCAACGAATCCATTGTCACAATAGCTGCTGATTAATTAACTAGTGAAGTGAAGTCTACATGTTAGCCTGATCTAACAGCACGATATGTTCTGTGTCTGCAGAAACACTAGAATCAGCTGATCTGTGCAGCTCAACACATCAGAGATCACATCTGTCTGTCTGCATGAACACTGTGAGGAGCTCTCTGTGTGAGGGACAGGCTGTGTTTCTGTCTGAGGTCCAGGAGGCTCAGGAGGACGAGGAGCTTCTTAAAAGGAGCTGCTTCACTGGAGACGCTCCGAGTTTTAATCTGCGCTGTGAAGTAAAACAACGTCTGAGAGGACGGAGACCCAGAGTCAGAGAAACCAGACCTTAAATGGAAGTGCTGGAGCCGAGCCACGGAGAGCTCTCAACCGTTTTATACCAGAACATCCTCTCCCTCCCCCTCCTCCCCCTCCTCTCCTCCCTCCCCTCCTCTTCCTCCCCCTCCCCTCTCCCTCTCCCTCCTCCTCTCCTCTCCTCCCCCTCCTCCTCTCCCCCTCCTCTCCCTCCTCTCATCCCTCCTCTCCCTCCCCCTCCTCTCCCTCCCCCCTCTCCTCTCCTCCCTCCTCCCCCCCTCCTCTCCTCTCCTCCCTCCTCCTCCAGACAACAAAATGTTTTATTGGTAGAAGATAACTACAAAAACATTATTTCAGCTTTTTGTAATCACCTGGTGTTATTCTGGGCTGATTTTAGCTTAGCTTAGCATAAAGACTGGAAGCAGGGGGAAATGTTAGCTCAGCAGAAAAAAGAAATTCACAATGCTCTGAGATGGTGGCGGGGCCGACGGACATGAAAACCAAGTTCAGTTATTTTAACGACTGGGGGAAGTTATGCTAACAGCTAGCTGACATTAGCATCTGGCTGTCAAAAACTGTTTTAATTAAAGCCTGACACTCCAACCTGCAGGTGTTAATGAGCTCACAGCTGCAGTTAGCGAGCGGGTTGATCCCTGAGTCGGTCCGTCAGCAGGCGGCTCAGCAGATCCAAAGAAGAAACTGAGTCACCAGCAGAGTTACACTCCTCACACACAGTCACCACATTCTTCACCAAAGACTCACTTCTCCTCTTGTTTTAACAGTTTTACTGGCCTGAAGAAGTCAAACTATTAATTCTATTCACAATGAAAGGGCACAAACAGTCCTGAGATTATATCTGAGGATCGGACATCAGCATCCAGCAGACGAGTCCACCGGACACCAAGCTGCTGAGTTACAGTCTCCAGCAGCATCCTGACCAGATCACACGTCCACCTTCACCAAACTGCTCCCAGTGAAAACAGCAGATTTAACACTAAAAAATATCTAAAAACTACAATCTTCTGCACAGAAACTGTTACTTTTGTCGCGAGCAGATTGAACTAATGAAGACAAACTAAACGAGTTTTTATTGTTTCCTGTTTCATGAAATCGGATCAAAAAGATCCCACAAAGATCAGAGCCGCCAACATTAGCCACAATCCTGACACTGTCCAGGACGGGATGTTTGTTTCCCAGGATGATCTGATCAGTCCAGATTCAGGCTGCAGGTTCTGAAGACAGCTGTCATAGTGGTCAAACACTGATGCACACTTTTCCTTATCAGCTAACATTGAAGAAGCGTCTGTAAAACAGTGGATACAGTTTTAGAGCATCACAACCCCGGAGACACGACTCGCTCCTGTCAGAACCGGAGCCGCTCAGTCCAGAAACATTCAGAAAGTCTAGAAGAGCTGCACGATTAACTGAGTCCATGTCCACACCGACCAGAACCATCTCTTTTTCCCTCTTCTTCGGCATCGTTTCCAGAATATTCACGTCCACATGGATCCAAACGACTCAACACGCTGTAGTTCATACACCAGGCCTGTAGGTGGCGCTGGAAACTCACCAAAAACGGAGAAGAAGAGACGGAGCATGCGCAGAAAGCTTTAGCGCTGTATACAAACAGACAGCTGAAGGAGAAACCGAACACAACAACAAGATGAGAATAGCTGGTCGGTGGTCCATAATCCTGTTTCTGCTCAGCATCGTGTCAGAGGAGCAGAATATTTCTCCCCAGTGACCCTGATAGGCTCAATATCTTCTGCACCAACACAAGCTGGAGTCCGCCATCGTTGTTGGTGTTGTTGTGACATCACGGGGCTCAGAGGTCGAAACGAAAAGTATGCGGCTTCACTGTCCAGACAAAAACACAAGGGCTGCGTTTCTAATGTTTTCACCAGGTTTCAAAAAAGTGTGATTTTAACTCCTTTAAAATCCACGTTTACAAACCAAACACTGTGTAACAGGACAAACTGTGTGACTCCAACATCCACGATCACCTCCTGATGATCTGTGTGCTGCACAGACGACATTAACCCTCTGATGCTTCACCTCAGGAGGACACCAACACTTTCTGTGGAGCTCTGAACATCCCACACACACACACACACACACACACACACACACACACACACACACACACACACACACTAGGAGCTGGATCATAAAGATAAGAGCAGGTTTTCTGGCTCCTTGTTGTCTGGTAAACTGTTAAACTGTCACTGATGGCAGAGAAACATGAAGCAGATCAAACAGGAAGTTCAGCTGCAGACTGAACATTCTGTCCAGCAGGACACACATGACTAAAGTTTAAAGCTTTAACGACCTGTCTGAAGCAAAACTTGAAGCTGCAAACTCAGCTAACCAATAAACTCAGAGGATCTCAGTGAGGTGGAGTGTGGAGGCGTTCCAGCTTCTACATGGGTTAACTGTTAGTTTGCACGAGTGGACTTACTGTCAACAACAAGTCCAACAAGCTTTTATCAGGACAAATGTCCCAAAATGTGACTCCAGCTACGACCCAAGCCTGCAGAGCAACCAATCAGAAGACGGCAGGAAATGACACAGGATACACTGGCTGACCCTGACACTGCAGAGTCCAATATCATGAAAACACTTCACACTAACTGAGGATTTATGATGGATTCTTTATATGGAGGCTCAACAACACACGACTTGTTTGCTCAGGATGAGTCGAACGCCGCGTTGGGCGACTGAATCCAGCAGCTCGTTTGTCTGATCGGGCGAAAAAGAATGAAGTGAACCATCTGAGGGTTTCACATGTGCAGAACAAGCCACACGAGGAGCGCCGGGCTCTGGAGCCAACGTTCACAGGGGTCAAACTGTGTAATGACATCATCAGGTGATGCACCGCGGCGCAAAAACGTTTTCCCTGAAGAAGCGTCTGTAAACAGTGGATGAGACATCACTCGCTCTCCCATCACATCCAGAACGTCTGGAAGAGACGCACTATCTGATTACTGCATCTCTATTCAAGTTAGCTGGAAGCTAAACAGGAAGTTAGCTGGAAGCTAAACAGGAAGTTAGCTGGATGCTAAACAGGAAGTTAGCTGGACGCTAAACAGGAAGTTAGCTGGAAGCTAAACAGGAAGTTAGCTGGACGCTAAACAGGAAGTTAGCTGGAAGCTAAACAGGAAGTTAGCTGGGTGCTAAACCGGAAGTTAGCTGGAAGCTAAACAGGAAGTTAGCTGGAAGCTAAACAGGAAGTTAGCTGGAAGCTAACCAGGAAGTTAGCCGGCTCGGTCGGTGGAAGTCTTCAGTGCTCACGCTCTCTGAGCCGCACAACACTGAAGATCTGAGTGTTTTATCAACAGGAAGTTGAACTTTGTTGCTTCAAAGTGTCACCGAGCAGCTTTTAAAGGAATGAACGGGGCTCCGCCTCCAACAGGTGTCCAGGTTTAATACAAGGACCAATCTACTTGTGAGAAAATGGCAGCGGGTTTATGAGCTTAAATGAAGCAGAAGTGAAGCTGTTTAGCGTTAAAAGGAAGTGGAGTAAACATGAGAGTTAGCTTCAGTCTTTGTTGTCAGTGACATCAGCTGATTAACACAATAATCTGTGCAGAGAAGAATTCCCTTCAGGCCGAACACTGACACAAAGCATCGGAGACAAATCAACCTGAGACAACTGAAGTGAGGACGGATCAGCACAGCAACGAGTGAGGACACTTCCAGCTGAGTGTGGAGGCTCAGTCTGCTCAGGCTCAGTCTGCTCAGGCTCAGTCTGCTGATACTCAGTGAGATTAACCAATCAGATGGTTCAGAATGATAGAGTGTAACTGCTGCTGTCATCACGTGTCATCACCACCTGTCATGTTAGCTTGGATTTGGTTAGTTTGGAGGAAAATCTGTCAGCTGATTCTGTGTTTTTGTTTCCACAAAAGCGGGGCTGATGGGAAACGTGGTCTTAACATGGAGAAGAGAGCGGCGTTATCGAGGAGGGAATAATAATCTGACAGTGATGTTCCAGTGATACACACAGATGCTTTAAAATAGAAGCCTGTGTGTGTGTGTGTGTGTGTGTGTGTGTGTGTGTGTGTGTGTGTGTGTGTGTGTGGGAACCAGTGATCCCAGCCTGCAGCTCCTTATTGGGACAAAAGGAAGGAGGCTGCTGCATATTTTGGAAACTCACTCTCGGAGGTCGGCGTCGCCTTCTTGGACTTCTTGTCAGCCGGAGAGTTTTCAGTCGGGTCTGCAGGAGGGCGAGAGACATAGAGACAGAGAGAGAGAGAGAGAGAGAGAGAGAGAGAGAGACATGTGAGCTGATCAGAAAACAGGAAACTTCTGACAAAACTGTGAACATGTGAAGTTTGTCTCTGAGGCTGTTTCCAATAAACTTCACAGACATTATTACAGAATTTATGGAAGAAACAGATCAGTAAATATAATTTACAAAAGCCTAAACAACAGTTGTAAAGGTGACATTCTGAAGGATCGACGGGTCAGAATAGTTCTGACATTTAACTAAATGAAAAAACAGACCAAACTTTTACAAATGAACATCAGCACAACGAGCCAATCAGAACACATCGACATCGACATTGTAATGTTGGTTAACGTCGTATAATGTTGGTTAAAGTCGTATAATGTTGGTTAAAGTCGTATAATGTTGGTTAAGGTCGTATAATGTTGGTTAAGGTCGTATAATGTTGGTTAACGTCGTATAATGTTGGTTAAGGTCGTATAATGTTGGTTAAAGTCGTATAACGTTGGTTAAGGTCGTATAATGTTGGTTAAGGTCGTATAATGTTGGTTAAGGTCGTATAATGTTGGTTAAGGTCGTATAATGTTGGTTAACGTCGTATAACGTTGGTTAAGGTCGTATAATGTTGGTTAACGTCGTATAATGTTGGTTAAGGTCGTATAACGTTGGTTAAGGTCGTATAATGTTGGTTAACGTCGTATAATGTTGGTTAAGGTCGTATAATGTTGGTTAAGGTCATATAATGTTGGTTAAGGTCATATAATGTTGGTTAAGGTCGTATAATGTTGGTTAACGTCGTATAACGTTGGTTAAGGTCGTATAATGTTGGTTAACGTCGTATAACGTTGGTTAAGGTCGTATAATGTTGGTCAATATTCTCTCACTACATGTTTCACAGACATACTTCAGTGACTGTGTTCAGCCTCAGCTGTGTTTAGCCTCAGCTGTGTTTAGCCTCAGCTGTGTTCAGCCTCAGCTGTGTTCAGCCTCAGCTGTGTTTAGCCTCAGCTGGATTCAGCCTCAGCTGGACGCTACATGTTTCTGACACTAATTACTGTTTGTGTTGATATATTCTAATTACAGGAAACTCCAGTTAGACAGAGACTCCTGGGGAATCCTGGGAAATGAGGAGGAGGAGAGGAGGAGCCAAGGAGAGGACGAAGAGGAAGAGGAGGAGGAGGAGGAGGAGGTCTCAAAGATGAAAGATATGGGAGCTGGACGATGTCAGATTCAGACTGAGACGTTCCAGAAGAAATGAAGCGTTGAACAGCTGATCATCTTTGTTTGACAGAACAGCAGAAATATTTAAAGTGCTTATTTTGGAGGCTTTAAAGAAGAACAAGGGTCAGATGATCCATCAGGACGAACTGGGACAGACATGAATGTAAATCAAACCTTGTCTTGATTTAAAGCTGAGATCAAATATCAATAAGCTCAGATGCTGTTTCACTCATTATATACGTAAACAATGAAAGAACTACTTTGATGACTTTCTCACAAATTAAGACAGAAAGTTAACATTGAGTTGTTTTGTTTTCTACACAGGAAATGTAGGAAACAAGACAGAGGAAAGAGAGACGGAGGCTGAAAACAGACACTGAACACGCTGACATAAAGTGACGACCGCAGATTAAAACCACCGATGTTTGAATGGAGTTTGGTGATGTTCTGTCTCCAGCATGATGAGGGGGACAACTGCTGTGATTGTTTTAAATGTTATTTATCATCGTCTGGAAACAGAACAACACACAAAACTCACATCAGTTCTTCAAACAACAGGAACATTTCTGTAGGAAACAAGTCAGGATCTCACCGTCGACCAGCACCGTGCACGAACACTCTGCTCTGCCCGCTGAGCTCTCCGCCCGGCACTTATACAGGCCTTCATCCTCCGGGAGGGCTTTGTCTATGGTCAGGGAGCACAGGCCGCCTGCAACACAACACAACAGACACATTATAACACAACACAACACAACACAACACAACACAACACAACACAACAGACACATTATAACACAACACAACACAACACAACACAACACAACACAACACAACAGACACATTATAACACAACACATTAGCTTCATCATGCTACCATCACTTCTTACCTAATTATTTTAATCCTAGTGTTACTTTTTTATGCTAACAATGTTTGAAATGCTAACTTAACCTTTTAAAAGCGAATAGTACTTTTTTATGCTCACATTACTTTTTAAGCTAACCTTATTTTTCTTCATGTTAATCTTTGTG
>CM077790.1:33863858-33873858 GCA_039737535.1 Lagodon rhomboides | reverse complement strand
GTGTGTGTGTCCTATGTAAAGTGATCTGTTCCCATATGAAATACCAACAATAGTCGGTGGGCGCTGTCACACATCACATCCTGTCTCTCTCTCTGTTGTTCCAGATCTGCTTTCTATTAATAGAGTCTGAATCCTCAACAGTTGGTCCAACATGAAGCGTCTCGTCTCCACCTTTACTCCACCAACACTGACCTCCATCTTTACTCCACCATCTTCACTCCACCAACACTGACCTCCATCTTCACTCCACCAACACTGACCTCCATCTTCACTCCACCATCTTCACTCCACCAACACTGACCTCCATCTTCACTCCACCAACACTGACCTCCATCTTCACTCCACCAACACTGACCTCCACCTTCACTCCACCAACACTGACCTCCATCTTTACTCCACCATCTTCACTCCACCAACACTGACCTCCATCTTTACTCCACCAACACTGACCTCCATCTTCACTCCACCATCTTCACTCCACCAACACTGACCTCCATCTTCACTCCACCAACACTGACCTCCATCTTCACTCCACCAACACTGACCTCCATCTTTACTCCACCAACACTGACCTCCATCTTCACTCCACCATCTTCACTCCACCAACACTGACCTCCATCTTCACTCCACCAACACTGACCTCCATCTTTACTCCACCAACACTGACCTCCATCTTCACTCCACCAACACTGACTCCATCTTTACTCCACCTTCACTCCACCAACACTGACCTCCATCTTCACTCCACCATCTTCACTCCACCAACACTGACCTCCATCTTCACTCCACCAACACTGACCTCCATCTTTACTCCACCAACACTGACTCCACCTTCACTCCACCAACACTGACCTCCATCTTTACTCCACCAACACTGACTCCACCTTCACTCCACCAACACTGACCTCCATCTTTACTCCACCATATTCACTCCACCAACACTGACCTCCATCTTTACTCCACCATATTCACTCCAGCAACACTGACCTCCATCTTTACTCCACCAACACTGACCTCCATCTTCACTCCACCATCTTCACTCCACCAACACTGACCTCCATCTTCACTCCACCATCTTCACTCCACCAACACTGACCTCCATCTTCACTCCACCATCTTCACTCCACCAACACTGACCTCCATCTTCACTCCACCAACACTGACCTCCATCTTTACTCCACCAACACTGACCTCCATCTTCACTCCACCAACACTGTCTCCATCTTTACTCCACCAACACTGACCTCCATCTTTACTCAACCAACCACCAACACTGACCTCCATCTTCGCTCCACCAACACTGACCTCCATCTTCACTCCACCAACACTGACCTCCATCTTCACTCCACCAACACTGACCTCCATATTTACTCCTCCAACACTGATCTCCATCTTTACTCCACCTACACTGACCTCCATCTTTATTCCACCAACACTGACCTCCATCTTCGCTCCCCCAACACTGACCTCCATCTTTACTCCACCAACACTGACGTCCACCTTTACTCCACCAACACTGACCTCCATCTTTACTCCACCAACACTGACCTCCAGCTTTACTCCACCAACACTGACCTCCATCTTCGCTCCCCCAACACTGACCTCCATCTTCACTCCACCAACACTGACCTCCATCTTTACTCCACCAACACTGAGCTCCATCTTCGCTCCACCAACACTGACCTCCATCTTCGCTCCACCAACACTGACCTCCATCTTCACTCCACCAACACTGACCTCCATCTTTACTCCACCAACACTGACCTCCATCTTCACTCCACCAACACTGACCTCCATCTTTACTCCACCAACACTGACCTCCATCTTCACTCCACCAACACTGACCTCCATCTTTACTCCACCAACACTGACCTCCATCTTCACTCCACCAACACTGACCTCCATCTTTACTCCACCAACACTGACCTCCATCTTCACTCCACCAACACTGACCTCCATCTTTACTCCACCAACACTGAGCTCCATCTTCACTCCACCAACACTGACCTCCATCTTCGCTCCACCAACACTGACCTCCATCTTCACTCCACCAACACTGACCTCCATCTTTACTCCACCAACACTGACCTCCATCTTCACTCCACCAACACTGACCTCCATCTTTACTCCACCAACACTGACCTCCATCTTCACTCCACCTTTACTCCACCAACACTGACCTCCATCTTTACTCCACCAACACTGACTCCATCTTCACTCCACCAACACTGACCTCCATCTTTACTCCACCAACACTGACCTCCATCTTCACTCCACCAACACTGACCTCCATCTTCACTCCACCAACACTGACCTCCATCTTCACTCCACCAACACTGACCTCCATCTTTACTCCACCAACACTGACCTCCATCTTTACTCCACCAACACTGACCTCCATCTTCACTCCACCAACACTGACCTCCATCTTTACTCCACCAACACTGACCTCCATCTTCACTCCACCAACACTGACTCCAACTTTACTGATGTGTTGGTCTGTGACTGCGTGTTGGTCTGTGACTGATGTGTTGGTCTGTGACTCGTGTGTTGGTCTGTGACTCGTGTGTTGGTCTGTGACTCGTGTGTTTCTGTGTGTGTGACCTCTGACCTTCGTTTGCGAGGATGATGAACTTGGATGGTTTGATGGTCTTCCCGTCCAGCGTCCAGACGACGGTGACGCCTGCCGAGTCGGTGGAGGCGAGGCGGCACTGCAGCCGGAGCCGCTGCCCATCCAGCACCGTCACATCGCTCAGCTTCTCCACAAACTCCGGCTCCTTCCCTCCTCCACCGCTCTTCTTCTCGTTATTTCCTCCATCCACGCAGTTGTTCACTGCCGTCTTTCCGTTCTCTTCGGGGCTCGGCTTCTTCTTGTTGGCGAGGACAGCGCGGAAGTCGTTGGCGTTCTTTCCGGGCGTCTCTCCAGGCTTGTTGTTGCCAGCGGCGCCTTTCTTACCCAACACGGAGCGGAAGTCGACCTGTTGCGAGGGGCTCCCCTTGTTCTCCTCCGTCTTGGCTTTGACGCCCTTGAGGTTGGCCTTAAAATCCATCTGATGGTGGTGGACGTGCTTGGCGGCGGCGGCGGCGAGGCCGGCCTCCCTCGGCTCCTCTTCCTGGTTGTGTTTGGCGTTAAAACCTCGGCGTCCCAGAAGGGAGCGGAAGTCGAGCTGCTGCGCCTCCCTCTGTCGCAGCTCCTCTTCGCCGCGCTCCCTGGTGTCCACACAGCGCTTGAGGAGACCTCGAGGAGCAGCTGAGTCCTGGTCGCCCTCCTTCTTCTCCTCCTGGTGCAGGTGCAGGAGTCCCTGGTTCTCCTTCTGCTCCTGGTTGGCCTCCTGCCACTGCCGACTGACACCAGCACTGCTGCTGCTACTCTGCTCCGCGCCTCCTCCTCCTCCTCTGGCACCTCCTCTCAGCGCCGCGGTCCCACCAGCTGCTCCTCCTCCTCCTCTTCCTCCTGCTGCAGGGCTGGATGAACGAGCACAGAGACAGATGGAGTGAAAGAGGAGAGAGAGGGGGAGAGAATAAACAGAGCTGGTTAAAGCCCCTCAACAAGAGGCTCCGCCCCCACAGAGGGGGAGGAGGGGGAGGAGGGGGGAGGAGGGGGAGAGGACCTCGACTCTAAATGTTCACGTTACATCACAAGTGACTCCACGGCCCTAATATGGACATACACCAGAACAGCACACACACACACACACACACACACACACACATCCAGAACAGTACACACACACACACACACACACACACACACACACACACACACACACACACACACACACACACACACACACACACACACACACAGTTACTTTACATTCTTACGTTCTTTCACTGGTTTTGTTTCAAAGTTTTTTTTCACTCGAAACTGTCGTAAACTTTCAGCAAAACTCTTCATCACTTTGTCACGTCCACCATCCTCGTCTCACTCACACACACACACACACACACACACACACACACACACACACACACACACACACACACACACACACACACAGAGACACACACACACACACACACAGATGAGAGTGTAAACAGTGGGTCCAGCTGGGAGAGAGAGAGGAAATACTGGCTCTGATTGGTTTGGTTGATATGGACGGATTACAGAAGCTTTAGGGGAATCCGTGGATATAAGAGAGACAGACAGACAGACAGAGAGACAGACAGACAGACAGAGAGACAGACAGACAGAGAGACAGACAGACAGAGAGACAGACAGACAGAGAGAGAGACAGACAGACAGACAGAGAGACAGAGAGACAGAGAGAGAGAGACAGAGAGAGAGACAGACAGACAGACAGACAGAGAGACAGACAGACAGAGAGACAGCAGAGTGTCGCTGCCATGCTAACATGCTACAAACGTACGTTCAGGACAACAACATAACATTTGCATCAGAATCAACACGTCAGTTCAGTGAATGAAGTTTACCTGTTGTCCTCTCCTGCTCGTCCTCTCGTCCTGTCTGTCTCTCCGTCAGTGACAGACAGACAGGCCACAGCGCTGCACTCCCCGACATTGTTCCTGGCACACAGACAGGCAGAGGTTCACTGCCCTGCTCAACAGCACTTCAGCAGGAGGTCACATAGCAAGTGTGCACTGTCACACCTGTCTAACCCTCCTCCTCTGGCCCCCTGCAGGGAGCACCTGCACCTACAAGTCTTCTCCCAGAAGCCTTCAGCTAACTACACATCTTCAGCTAGCACCTACACTGAAGACCAGTCGCTCGTCTAGTGCAGATGCGAGCTGGTCGAACACCAAGTTCGACGCCATATTTCTTTTCTAGAAGTTCTTTATTGCTTGTAAGTCAGAGTCAGACAGCAGCTGAGCCCAGGTGCTGCCTGTCCTGTCACAACTACACAGATGATCTCTCAGGTAGGGCTGCTGGATTATGGAAAAAATCATAATCACAGTTATTTTGGTCAATACTGAAATCACGAGTATTTAAACGATTGTTTTTCAGTTTGGAAACAGGATGCATTTATTAACATTCCTCTCCAAAATAAAACACTTTGTTTGTGTTTTATTTTGAAAAGTGACCGGATGTTATGTTGTTGTTTTGGTGCGTGACTTCCTGTCTGCTATGTGCTAAATTCGGCTTATTGCTACGTCGTGACTCCGATCTGACAGAAATCAGCTAAGTCTGTAACTGTACATGCTGTATATACGTATGTCTGTCTGTCTGTCTGCACAGGCTGTATCATCCGACCGACGACCCTTTTATGGCCTCCTTCAGGACCACACACATGATTTACAGTCACTAGTGGGAACATAGGAACCTTCATGCCTCCTGAATATTACTAAATGGATGAACCGAAGTAAAAACAGTGGGGTGAGCATGATGGAGGCTGCAGGATGTAAAGGCTGGGTGGACAGATTATGGGTGGGGGAGGGGTGGTGTTTCCTCTTTTTGAGTTTAATCCTCGCTTCATCTACATACTGTACATCACAGAGGATTACTGGAGCAGTGCTGCTGTCTGCAGAACATCTGCTTCTCTTTTGTTTCTGTCACTTTCTGCTGACAGCGGCTCTAAGCGTTCTCAGCAGGGTGTCGCTGCCTCACCTCAGGGTGATCAGGTAGTCTCCTGTGTGGTGCTTTTTCACTCTCCTGATGGAGAAGAAGAAGAAACGCAGAGGGAGGATTTAGTTTTTGGTCCAGTGTCTCTAGAAGTGAGAGACGTCTGCACGTGTAACTGTCTGACCTGATCAGCAGCGAGATGACGTCCTCTTTCTGCAGCAGCTCATAGTCTACTCCAGAGGTCAGAGGTCGGCTCAGCTCGGCTCTGGTCCAGGTGTACTTGGGGAACGGGTCTCCGGCGATGGCGCAGGACAGGAGAACATGCTGACCCACGACGGCACTGACCGGTCTTGGTTTGGTGATGAACCAGGGCTGGACGCCGTCCTGGGGCTCTGACACAAAACCACAAACACTCATATGACAAAAAAGGTCGACCAGCATTTCTGACCTGAGACGTGATGGATGCTGATGTTACCCTCCACAGTGAGCTGACACTGGGTGGAGTCTTCTCCATGCTGGTTCCAGGCCTTACAGCTGTAGGTCCCCGTGTCCTCAGGAAAAACCTCTTGGATCAGCAGGGTACAGCGGTTCTCCGCCCTGAGGAGGTGGAAGTCCTCCGACTCCTTCACCTGCTGCCCGTCATGGAGCCACACCACCTCTGGAGGGGGCTGACCTGAGGACCACCCACATCAATACTCATCACTCATCAAACATCAGTCGTCTGTGACCTGCTTCAGTGTGACTTCCACTTCCTGGTGACATCATGATCTGCGACGACCTTTCAGAACCCCCTTTACAATCATCATGTTTGTAGGTTCTCATCAGAATCACAGTGATCAGTGACGCTGCCTGTTCCCCGCGAGCACACTGCTAACAGGAGCTGCTAACAGCTGAGTCAGCACACTTTCTATGGACTATCTGACTGAATGTAAACAAATATCGGTTTGAAAACTTGAACAGCAGCATCTCATCTCATCTCACTGACATTACAGCAGCACATCTGGTGGTTATTAACAGGGTCTCCTCTGGTGGAAACATCTGAGGCCCGAACAGGGTTAAAACTTTAGTCTGATTCTATTTAAGTGTTACATCTTTTATTTAGTGTGTTAGCAAAAACAACATCAGAATAAACTCTGTGTTCTAAATCCATTTTCTGTTCCAGGATGATCGTGAGAAGTCAGAGAGCAGCGAGGCTCTCAGGTAGCAGCAGACCTGATCCTCACACAGCTTATATGGAGAAAACCCTCTGTGGAAAATCATTATGTAACACAACACAACACACACACACGCACGCACACACACACACACACACAGTGTGCTGGTTAATTATATGGAGCCTTCAGCTATAGTTCACTTCTATAGTACCTGTTAATCAACTCATAGGTCAAAACCCAGACCTGCTGTCTGACCACACACACACACACACACACACACACACACACACACACACACACACACACTGAACACACACACACACACACACTGAACACACACACACACACAAAGGGAAATGCAGAGGCAGGACTTATCCAGAGTAAATCTGTCCTCATCTCATCTTCACCATCTCCCTGGAGATCTGACAGGAAATACCACAGCTAACACACACACAGATACAAACACACACACACACACAGACACACACAGACACACAGAGACAGACAGACACACACACACACACACACACACACACACACACACACGGCGTGGCCGTACCGGTCAGCTCCACTGTCATGGTGACTCTGCTGCCGTCCATCACCTTCAGGTCAGCGAGGCGGCAGATGAAGCGCGGAGCCTCACACACTCCTCTGACCTCTGTGACCTTTGACCTGCGACCCTGCTGTCTGCCTGCAACACAGAAACACACGAAGAGGAAAATCTGTTCAGTGTGCCATCACAAGTTATTCCTCTTGTTAATTAATCAGTTATAAACCATTAAACAGGCTAACACCAGCGCTAGCTCCTCCAGCGGGCTATAAACCAGGCTGCACTCTTTAGGCTCAGGGTTCACAGCTGCCACACGGCTGACTGACTGACTGGCTGACTGACTGGCTGACTGACTGACTGGCTGGCTGTAATCAGCAGACTTCAGTTTTGTTCAGAGATCTGCTCACTTTTTAAATAAAGTTTGTGTTCTTTGGTTCTCGTTCTTTCTTTTGGTTCTTGTGTAACTTCAGAGCTGTGCGATATTAATCATGTGTGCTCCTCTGTGGTATGTGTGATATGTACACAGGACAAAGCCTGTTAGCCCACACACACACACACACACACACACACACACACACACACACACACACTGTATATCCATACTCACACATGCAGACACATGTTAACACACACACACAGATACACACATCTACACACTGTATATATGCATACTAGCACGTGCTCCCATACATGCAGACACATGTTAACACACACACACACACACAAATGTTAGAGGAGAGAAAGGGAAATCCAAACTCCATATATGGAGAAGGACGAGTGAGGATCAGACTGATGATCGCTGACTCTCTCTCTCTCTCTGTGACACACACACACACACACACACACACACACACACACACACACACACACACACACACACACACACACACACACACACACACACACACACACACACACACACATTTCGATCCTCTGCCTCGGCTTCCCTGCTCTATATGGCCAGAAGTATGTGGACACCTCCTCCGGGCCGTTTCCTGTACTTTAGGTCCTGCTGAGTGTTTGTGCAGTGAATCTGTGAACGCTGACAATAAATCCACGTTATTCACCTCTGAAGACAGAACAAAGATCCACAGCAGAACTCTAATGTAGGAGGTTATTCACGTGCTGCTGAGGCGCCGTCCTCCGCCTGCAGACCGCCAACAGGGTTTTAACCAATCACAGGGGAGTTCTATGGCATAATGAAGTAGCAATGTGGCCAATAGGAGGACTCGTATTCTACAGTCGTATTGGCTGTCGAACACGTCAGACTCATGAATTCCATCTGTAACTGTACATCTTCCTTAGATTTAGTTCAGTTTTTCTTTTCTCTCTTCCCTCAGGCGTTGGTCCTTGTGACATCAGAGCCGAGCCTTGAGCCTGCAGACGGGTGGTCATGTGACCCATTGTTCCTTTAGAGTGAATGATTAGAAGCACTTTAACAGAAGAGGAACATCGTCGACGCTGGTTTAAACAAACAGACTCTCACAAAACTTTATTGTCCACACAAGGACATCTGAGTCTGAAGGTCGAGTGGGTCGGTCTGTGGGAACCTCCTGATATTTCACTGTGTGTCCGTGAGACTGAGTCCAGAGGGGGGTTTCCTGCAGCAGGAGGACTTTCCTTTAGATTCCTTATAAAGCTGAGACAACTGTCTCTGTTCTTTACCACAGCTGGCACGCTGATGGACGAGTGTCTACCTGACGCTGCGTTCACTGTCACAGCTGAGACAGTGGAGCATTCAGCAACCAAAGACACAGATGTTTCCCAAAGGAGGTGGTGGAGACCAAAAATGGAGCTAAAAGAGAGGAACTACTGGAATCTAAAGATCTGTCTCCTTCTCAGAGTCCTAAATGAGTCAAATGTGAACACTTGGACACGAGACACATGTTCATATATTTCAATGTGACGTCTACTTCCTGAGGAAATCATTATCTCTACTGTCCTCCATCCAAAATAAACGTCCATGAACCCAGAGAGTCATTTCAAGTGCACACGATGAGACATGCTGAGAGTGAACAATGCTGCCTCCCAGAAGAACAAAAGACAACAGCTGATTGGTCTGAATGAGCTCTGACCTTCCACCTGGACGCTGTTGCTGCTCTCTGCTCCGTCACGCTTGTACACGCCACCATCATGCCGTGACACGCTCTGGATGGACCGCGAAGCCACGCCCCCAACATATGTGGACCGAGCTGGAACGAGACATCATCATCTGCATGTTATTGTCACGTTCATACAAACAGGCAGCAAACAAGACTGCATCATCTGCAAACATGTTGAGTCTGAGCTGCAGAGACAGCACACTGTGCTGAACAGATGCAGTAACCACATCCATATAACTTAAACTATAACTTTATATACTTGTAAATGGTAAACAATTTGATTCAGCTCAGTGACTTTATGCTAAACTTTACATGTATTGTTCATATGCAGCAGTTATGAAGTTATTCCTCTCTGGAGCTTCTTGACATAAAGACAGAAACACATAGAAAAAGCACAGTAGTATTAAAATATTTCTGTCTTTAAAGTCGACAGTTTTATAAAAAGAACCCAAACTCACACTGCAGTTCTCCATATGAACAGTGTCTGATATTAAGTGTTTGATAGTTATATCTACAGTACATGCATGTACACACTGTCAGTACTGTGTGTGTGTACTATGACTGATGATGCTGATATGAATAAATAAATGAATAAGTTGTTTGTTGATGAGTCCACACAGCGGAGGTCAGATGGACTCAGCTACATTATCAGCTGTGATCAAATAAAAACATC
>CM077790.1:33846358-33856358 GCA_039737535.1 Lagodon rhomboides | reverse complement strand
TCTCTATCCCCCGGCCCCCGGGGCGACACCTGGAATCATGGGAAATGGAGTTCCATGAGCATGACTCATCTTCACTTCTTTACAGCAGTGAGAAAAGATGTTTAAAGCACAGAAGCAACGCTTTAAAATGAATGTAGTGGAGTAATATACTGTGTAGATATCTATCTCACGTCCTTCTGAGGCGGGGACGAGGTAGAAAGCTGCAGAAAACTGAAATACTTCACGACCGTCTCAAAGTTGTTGTTTAACACAGTTCTTAGTTTCCAACAGTGGAAAATATTCCGACACATTTGTTCCAGTTTTATTTTGAAGGAAACAGCAGTGAATCTCTGCTGAAGTGATCAAACCTCCAGAGGAGCAGATGTGAAGGATTTAAGGATCGTCCTCAGGACTGTTTTAAAACCAGCAGGAGGTCTGAGTCTGAAGCTCCTCCAACACACCGAGGGAGAGTTACGACTCGTCATTTATCACCACGACTCGACAAACACGAGAGCAGAGACGGAGGAGGAGCTCACCCTGTTTTCATGGAGGAGCTGAGGACAAACTTCTTCCCAGAATTCTCTGCAGGTGGAAAAACATTAAAACGTTAGATGACCAGAAAAAAGTTCAGCTGCTTAAAGGAACAAGACGAGAAGACACTTTATTCATGCAGCAACAGCAACAACACAGCTCCTCAGAGTGATTCAGACATGAAGAGTGAAGTGTATAACACACAGGAACCAGATGTCAGAGTGAAGACACGACATCATGTGTCTGTCATAAATAATCTAATCCCAGATGCATTTTTAATGAAATGCAAACACAACAGATTGAAATAATGTACAAAACAAGACGTTGGATGACTTCACTTTGATTTGACTTTCATTGTTTTCTGACGTCTTTTTGACAGACCGACAATCTAAAGGCCACAAAGATTCAGTTCATCATCATATATGAGCAGACAGCAGTGTGTGTGTCAGAGGGGGAGTGAAGGGACCAGCTGGTTCTCATCTCTTCTGCACAATAAACATAAAATCTGTTTCATGAAGCTGAAGAAAACACTGAAGGAGCCGACTTTAACGTCTTTACATGAGTATGAAAGTGATCAGACCTGCAGTTCCTCCCACAATAACTCTGTCACTCATTCATCTGTCAAATCATTTTAATGTATCTCTAAATAAAGAAGGAAGCAGCCAAATCCTTCAAATCTACTTCATTTGTGTACTAAAGGTATTTGAAATGAGGGATGATAACAAACTTAAATGATCTGTGGCTATAAAACACACTGATCAATATTGATAATCATTAGCAGTTGATTGAACGACCGGTGTCAGGTGACAGTGTCCACGTGTTGTCATCACGTTTAGCTTCACTGAGTGTCAAGAAACTGTGGCTGAGTCTGGTTGTGTTTAAAAACAGGAAGCTGCCGTCCAGCTGTTTATGACACAGTAAAACCTCTCACACACACACACACACACACACACACACACACACACACACACACACACACACACACACACACACAGGAGACACAAACACAAACTACTAATCTGAGTGTAAATAATGTCAGATAAAATACAGATCAGAAACAGTAAAAGTTAAAGTAATCCTGGCATTAGTGTCAGTATTTGCAGTAAACGATCATCCTGACACTGTGTTAGAAGTCTGAGTCTTAACGATCGGGCGTTCAAACCTTCCAGAAGAATCTCCACGGTAACCTGTCTGCTCCCGGCCTGATTGGTCGCCTGACAGGTGTAACGGCCCAGGTCCTCCTCTCTGACTCCACCCACCACCAGGCTGAAGGTGCCCCGCCCACCTTGCGTCACGACACAGCGCTCTCCTCCAATCACTGCCCTGCCGTCTCTGTACCATGTGACCTGAGGCTCAGGATATCCACGCACCTGAAGGACAGACAGCACAGGTGTTGAATTCATTCATTACTCACTCCGATCAGTTTTACAATCAGTCCGATCAGTTTACAGGTCGAGGTTGGATCAATAATCTGGTCTTTGGTCGGCTGTCTGCAGTCTGAGGTGTTTCCCCACAGAAGGAGAGGTCTGCTGGCCTCGTTAACATTTCATGCAGTTATCTGGAGATAGCAAAGCTCGCTGGATAATAAGAACTGATCTCGTTATCAGAAGAAACACACACACACACACACACACACACACACTGCTCTCTGAGGTGTGTGTGAGAACGTTTCCTCAGTAATGTGGCGCGCAGATGTGTGTGATGGCTCCGAGCTCATCTCCCATGAGGCCTTGCAGCGCCATCAATCTCCATGTTTTGCCTCTGAGCTGTGGCATGATGCTCTGACGGTGCATTCAGGTGCTGTGGGATTTTACAAACACAACATTCTTCTCACCAACAAGTGGAGCCTGAACAGAGAGGAGAGTGTGTGTGTGTGTGTGTGTGTGTGTGTGTGTGTGTGTGTGTGTCTGGTTCACTTCTTCACATCAGGATACAGCCGGTCACAAGACTGAAGACATGTTAATCCTTCCGTTCTCACACCCACCTCCCTTGTTTCCTCCCTTGTTTCCTCCCTTGTTTCCTCCCTTGTTTCCTCCCTTGTCTCCTCCCTTGTTTCCTACATTGTCTCCTCCCTTGTTTCCTCCCTTGTTTCCCCCTTGTTTCCCCCTTGTTTCCCCCTTGTTTCCTCCCTTGTTTCCCCCTTGTTTCCTCCCTTGTATCCTCCCTTGTTTCCTCCCTTGTCTCCTCCCTTGTTTCCTCCCTTGTTTCCTCCCTTGTTTCCTCCCTTGTTTCCTCCCTTGTCTCCTCCCTTGTTTCCTCCCTTGTCTCCTCCCTTGTCTCCTCCCTTGTTTCCTCCCTTGTTTCCTCCCTTGTCTCCTCCCTTGTCTCCTCCCTTGTCTCCTCCCTTGTTTCCTCCCTTGTCTCCTCCCTTGTCTCCTCCCTTGTCTCCTTTCCTTTTTCCTCCTGTTTCATCTCTTTATTGCTTTACACTACATTTCCTTGCTAGTTTTCTCCTTTGTTTCCTCTCTTGTCTCCTTCCTTTTCTTTTGCTTCCTTACTTGTCCCCCTTCTTGTTTCAGCAGGTAAACTACAACACCTAAATCCCTGTAGTTGTTGGAACACCTGAATACACCTGTGCACCAGTGTAAAAGGTTAAAACGAGACTCCAGAGGAGGACTCTACTATCTGACAGTCACATCTTAATGAACGATCTCCCTCCTGCTCCCAGACGATGAACCTTTATGATCCTGTGTTTATGAGTTAACATTCAGACCATCAGACGTGTGTGAGTGTGTCCCACCTTCCCCTCAAGCCGGGCGTCTCCCCCCAGGGCGACCCGGGCGTTGCGTGGAGGGAGGATGAAAGCTGGAGGCTCGTTGCCGTGGGAACTGCATCCTGGTGACAGGGCTGTTACCTGAGAGATGGTGGATGAAGCTGACACCAACTGGACGCCACTCATCCTTCTGTCAGAGAGAAAATACACCTGAGTGACATCATCGACACACCCAGCCGCCAGACAGACATTTGTACCAGACGTGTCAAATCATGTTCACATTATATGACGATCAGACGTCACATCAGGAGTTATTTCAGCCAACAAGGTGCCAAACAGTCGACGGCAGCTCGAGTCACACCTCTGGATACTTTCAATATGGAGACAGAACAGATGTCTTAGTCCAAACATGATGTTTTCTGACTAACCAGGTGTTTCTGTACCTGAACCCAACAGAGTTTAAACACGGAGCTGTGACGGGAGAGAAGCAGAAAATTCAACCTAAAGAAATGTAAAGCTGTAAGATAACTGTGGTTCTGCAGAAACATGTTTTGCCAACATTTATTCTGTCAACTGGGTCGTTAATTCTACAAAACTGTAAAGTGTAACTGACTGTGTGTGTGTGTGTGTGTGTTGAGGGATGAACAGATCAAAGACATGAAGAAAAAAACGTGTGCAGTGTGTGTGTGTGTGTGTTCAGTGGAGAACACGCCAACATGTGACTCACTCCATGTTTCAGCTTATAAGGTGAAACAAGTGATTTTCACTTCACTGATCAGAATCATTTGAATTCTTCACTCTTGAAATATTTTTTCCCCCAAAACTGATCCTGACTCCTCTCAGACTCATCTCATCAGACTCAACTCATCAGACTCATCTCATCAGACTCATCTCATCAGACTCATCTCATCAGACTCATCAGACTCAACTCGTCAGACTCATCAGACTCATCAGACTCAACTCGTCAGACTCATCTCATCAGACTCATCTCGTCAGACTCATCTCATCAGACTCATCAGACTCAACTCATCTCATCAGACTCATCTCGTCAGACTCATCTCATCAGACTCATCAGACTCAACTCATCAGACTCATCTCATCAGACTCATCTCATCAGACTCATCTCATCAGACTCATCTCATCAGACTCAACTCGTCAGACTCATCTCATCAGACTCAACTCATCAGACTCATCTCATCAGACTCATCTCATCAGACTCATCAGACTCAACTCATCTCATCAGACTCATCTCGTCAGACTCAACTCATCAGACTCATCAGACTCATCTCATCAGACTCGTCTCATCAGACTCATCTCATCAGACTCATCTCATCAGACTCATCTCATCAGACTCAACTCATCTCATCAGACTCATCAGACTCAACTCATCAGACTCAACTCATCAGACTCATCTCATCAGACTCATCTCATCAGACTCATCTCATCAGACTCATCTCATCAGACTCACTCATCTCATCAGACTCAACTCGTCAGACTCATCTCATCAGACTCATCTCGTCAGACTCAACTCGTCAGACTCATCTCATCAGACTCAACTCGTCAGACTCATCTCATCAGACTCGTCTCATCAGACTCATCTCCCACCTGTTGTCTTCTTCGGCCTGAAGTGTGGCAGGTGTACCCAGTTGTTCTAACAGCAGGACGTCTGTTCATTGCGCATGCTCAGTGCGAGTTCCTCGGTCAGTGTGACTTCATGTTGTGTTGGTTGGATGTTTGCTGGATGACCGGCTGGTTTCATCAGAGTGAAACACGCTGGATGTTTTCAGAGCAAACAGACTGTGTGTGCTGTTAGTTTCACTCTGTCACAGTTTAAATATGCTGCTAACACACGGCTACCTTACATGGCTTCAAACCTCTAATGGTCCCTGAACTCACCGTCCTTTCTGTTTTTAAATCACATTTCTATCTAAACGTCGACCTTTGCTGCCTATTAAGTCCACATTAGTGCTGCTGGAGCGACGCCGCGTGTTCAGCTGTCTGATTGTTCCCAGACATTTTCTCTTGACATGAAAACAGACACATTGGTAAATACATGAAGCTGCCTCCATAAACTGCTGCTAATAATGCTAACGCTAATCCTGTTTCCACAAACACGCTGCGATAAAAACCAGGAGGTAAAAATCAAACTTTTAAACCAAAATGTCAAAGTTTATGAGCAGCAGCTGGAGGAGAGTGTGGATGTGAAGACAACAGGCCCAGACAGACATTTACCACCTCAGTTTACACCGTTAGCATGCTAACGTTAGCTAACTAGCACCGAACACAGGTCCAGTGCTCTCTGTAGTTAGCCGTCAGAAGCTAATCCTAAAAACTATCCTCATAAGTTTCTTGCTGTGTCTCACGTCGGTCTTCTAACAACACCCCGCTACGTCAGAGGAATAAAGAAGCTAATCAGGTTATCGCTGATCGATACAGACAGTAACGTTAGCTACCTGTCCGGCCGCGGCTCGGCGTCGACGCGACGCGGGCGCCATCTTGAGGTCAAGTTCCAACCAGATTGCGCACAGAACCAGAACCAGAACCACCTGGAACCGCTTCAGTTCTCAGCAGACTCTCGTGAAGTCGGTTTGTTATGAACGTGAGAACTTGAACGTGATGAATTGATCTACTGAGGGAGAAACAATCAGCTCTGTGACAGAACATCGATCTTCCGAATAAAGACTGTGACGTCATCACGTCATGTTCATTTCTACACAGCGTCATTAAACCTCCTGTTGGTTGTTATTGTATTAATAATTACATCAACACATTTATTCATTAATCATTACATTCACATTTTAAAGCCTGTTATTATCTACAGTGCAACATCTTTATATTCAAAGTAACTAAAGCTGTGACATGTAACGGATAGAAAATACAATAACTCCCTTTGAAATCAGACAAGAGAGGACAGAAGGAAGGAGACGAAAGAGGAGATGAGAGAGGAGACAAGGGAGGAGACGAGAGAGGAGACAAAGGAGGAGATGAGAGAGGAGACGAGGGAGGAGACAAGGGATACAAGGGAGGAGACAAAAGAGGAGACAAGAGAGGACAGAAGGGAGGAGACAAGAGAGGACAGAAGGGAGGAGACGAGAGGAGACAAGGGAGGAGACAAGAGAGGAGACGAGGAGGAGACAAGGGAGGAGACGAGAGAGGAGACAGGAGAGGAGACAAGGGAGGAGACAAGGGAGGAGATGAGAGAGGAGACGAGAGAGGAGATGAGGGAGGAGACAAGAGAGGAGACGAGGGAGACGAGAGAGGAGACGAGGGAGGAGACGAGAGAGGAGACGCTCGTCTCTGTGTTTCTGTTGATAATAACCACCACAGCGTCCCACCAGCTGATGTTAATAACCGATTCATACAGTATAATTACACTTCCTGTCCCTTCTAGCAGAGGGACATATTTTTTTAACTCACATGTTTATTGCTTACAATAACTTTTATGCATGTTTGTGCTTCAAAGGGACATTTTTCGTCCGTCAGTTCTTGTGTTTCACAGTTCTTTTTGCTTTATTATTTGTACTGAATGGTTCATTTGTGTCTGAATGTCAGACTGAAACCTTTTCAGGGACAACGAGTGTGTTTGTATTCATCAATCAGTGACTCTGGGACCAGCTGGAGTCACGGTCACATACAGCTGTTCTCACTGGAAGCACTTTAATGAAACCTGGTGTATTTATCTTCATCTGTCTTCAAATTAAACTTAATCAACATCACGTGATCGCTCACAATCTCTTTTTCCAACAATAATAATCTTTTTATTGTTGCACATTGTTTCAGCTCATAATCAGACATCTACTGACAACATTAGGCAGCTTTTAACGCTCAGTTTTCTTTGGCCTGTGATTTTTTAAGCTAAATGATCTGATTTGTTGGAGTCATATCTTAAAGTTCAGTCATATTCACAATAATCCAACCTGTTACATTAAACTGCCTCTGTGACATATTTATACTTCTGGTACTGGAAGTATATATATATATATACATATATACTTTCAGTCTAATGCTGCTAATGCTTCAGCACTTTCTATTTCTCCACCGTGATTCACTACGTTTCCTGATGTAAAACACCCGACCACCCTTACACATTGACAGCAGGACTGTGGATTCATTAAGCGAGCTGAGTGTGTGAATCAGGAAACAGGAAGAAGAATTCAGTGCTGACATTGACAGCAGCTGATCGACGATCAATAAAACAAACAGGTTGTACAGAAACAGATAACAGACGAGCTCAAACACAGAGAGCAGAGAGAGTCAGTGTGATGGGAATGTTTCAGTCAGCAGCTCATTTGTTACACACACACACACACACACACACACACACACACACACACACACACACACACACACACACACACACACTCACACACACACACACACACACACACACACACTCACACACACACACACACACACACACACACACACACACACACACACACACACACACACACTCACACACACACACACACACACACACACTCAGACACACACATAGAGAGAGGGGTCATGAAGCTCTCTCGCCGTCTGTGTTTGTCGTTAGCGGGTCATCAGGAGGAATCGCTGCAGTTTGTCTCTGAGCTTCTGCTCCAGTGTTAACCAACATCATCCTGTCTGTGATTGGTCCGTCACTGTTCACCTGTCGCTCCTGTCAGCGGCTGATTTCACATCAAAATGCAAAATGAATGGTTTATTAACTGGTTTGTCTCTGACAGTTTTCACCAGCAGGGCTATGTAGCTAACATTAGCACCTGTTAGCGTTAGCGTCAGTCTGTTAGCATGATGTGTGTGTGTGTGTGTGTGTGTAGAAACCAGACAGACTTGTGATTATGATCATCACAAACATATCTTCTAGCACAAATACCGGCGTCGAGTTAAAGAAGAAGAATTATATATTATATTGTTTCTGGTCAGAACCATCCAGCTGAAGCTCCGATCATTGATCAATAAACACTTTGGACACAGGACAGAAACTCACAATGCATTAACACAAGTGTCAAAATTATCAAATTAAAGCCAGAAACTATTGATACCTTATTTGAATCATTATTAAAAATACATTTATTTATTTATTTCAGAATAAAACAAGAAGCAACAGAAGGTTAGAGGTGATAAAGATATGAAACATGAAAATCTGAAGTACATGAAGGAGAAAGAGGAGTTTCAACTTCAAAGGTAAGATACAGAAAAGTTCCCAGCATGCACCAGAGTTAATCTACAGCCTGAATCTTTTGATCTGAAGAGATTCCTTCACGTCAGTCGAGCGTTTCATAAACATCCTTAAATACTCGAGTCTGTTTCCCACATTCATCCAGAAGAGTCACACTTCACCCAGCTGACAGAAACCAGTTCCTACAACAGCTGAGAAACCAGTTCATACAACAGCTGAGAAACCAGTTCATACAACAGCTGAGAAACCAGTTCATACAACAGCTGAGAAACCAGTTCCTACAACAGCTGAGAAACCAGTTCATACAACAGCTGAGAAACCAGTTCATACAACAGCTGAGAAACCAGTTCAAACAACAGCTGACAGAAACCAGTTCATACAACAGCTGAGAAACCAGTTCATACAACAGCTGAGAAACCAGTTCCTACAACAGCTGAGAAACCAGTTCCTACAACAGCTGAGAAACCAGTTCCTACAACAGCTGAGAAACCAGTTCCTACAACAGCTGACAGAAACCAGTTCCTACAACAGCTGACAGAAACCAGTTCATACAACAGCTGAGAAACCAGTTCATACAACAGCTGACAGAAACCAGTTCATACAACAGCTGAGAAACCAGTTCATACAACAGCTGAGAAACCAGTTCATACAACAGCTGAGAAACCAGTTCCTACAACAGCTGAGAAACCAGTTCCTACAACAGCTGACAGAAACCAGTTCCTACAACCAGCTGACAGAAACCAGTTCATACAACAGCTGAGAAACCAGTTCATACAACAGCTGACAGAAACCAGTTCATACAACAGCTGAGAAACCAGTTCATACAACAGCTGAGAAACCAGTTCATACAACAGCTGAGAAACCAGTTCCTACAACAGCTGACAGAAACCAGTTCATACAACAGCTGACAGAAACCAGTTCCTACAACCAGCTGACAGAAACCAGTTCATACAACAGCTGACAGAAACCAGTTCATACAACAGCTGAGAAACCAGTTCATACAACAGCTGACAGAAACCAGTTCATACAACAGCTGAGAAACCAGTTCATACAACAGCTGAGAAACCAGTTCATACAACAGCTGACAGAAACCAGTTCATACAACAGCTGAGAAACCAGTTCATACAACAGCTGAGAAACCAGTTCCTACAACAGCTGAGAAACCAGTTCATACAACAGCTGAGAAACCAGTTCATACAACAGCTGAGAAACCAGTTCATACAACAGCTGACAGAAACCAGTTCATACAACCAGCTGACAGAAACCAGTTCATACAACCAGCTGACAGAAACCAGTTCATACAACAGCTGAGAAACCAGTTCCTACAACAGCTGAGAAACCAGTTCATACAACAGCTGAGAAACCAGTTCATACAACAGCTGACAGAAACCAGTTCATACAACAGCTGACAGAAACCAGTTCATACAACAGCTGACAGAAACCAGTTCATACAACAGCTGACAGAAACCAGTTCATACAACAGCTGACAGAAACCAGTTCATACAACAGCTGACAGAAACCAGTTCCTACAACAGCTGACAGAAACCAGTTCATACAACAGCTGACAGAAACCAGTTCATACAACAGCTGACAGAAACCAGTTCATA
>CM077790.1:33828858-33838858 GCA_039737535.1 Lagodon rhomboides | reverse complement strand
TGATATTTAGTGGATTATTAAATAAAACACAGAACAAGTTGTTAGTGTCAGATGTGCTTTATATTTCACATGATGATGACATCAGATGATAAACATGATACAAATATTCAGTTTATTATTAATATATTATTAATGCTGAGCTTCAGTCAGAGTGGACGCTGTGCTGTCAGTGTGATCATTACACAGGAAGGTGTCTCACAGAGATACAGTGAGGATATTGAACCATGATGTGAAACACATAACAACATTATGAGGTCAATATCTGCGGGATCTGTATCAATAATACAGCAGGTTAAACACTCTCACATGAATATCTGATTAGTACATGCAGAATATTACTGGTCAGTATTAAAGGATCAGCTGATCAACACTGATTTGTTTCCATGGTTATTAAACACAGACATGTTTACAGTTTACTCATCATGACATCACAGCACTGAGACAGTTAATGTCACCAGCTCAGCAGCTCCAGAGACGACTCCAGGTTAATAAAGGTGTAGATCTGGTCTGAGATCAGGTTGTGATGTGTTCTCTCCTGCATGTACGGAGACATCTGATGGTTCTCTGGTTCTTTGTTCCTTTGAGTCTCCAGCTGCTTCGTCCTTCTTTGGTCCGTGAGCTAGTTCAGGATGGAAACATGGTGAAAGAGCTTTAATCCATTTTGTCTTTTAATGCTGCAAATGGAAAAAAACATTTTTTTTTTAGGTTTGCTAGAATTTGAAAAGTCTGATTGACAATCAAAGTGTATTTTGTGTTTGTTTGTCCAGAGGCGGAGATGCTGTCAGGATAACTGGCCCAGGATCAGTGATGCTGGCCTCTGTTCCTCAGCCCTGGGACTCAAACCTGTGAGGTGGATCCAACATGGCGGCTGTGTGTGGAGCTTCAGTATCAGTGTGTCTGTGTGTCCTGCTGCTGCCTGCTGTCACCGGTCAGTGAAACATCTTATTACCACATTATATCAGCTGACATCTTCTTTTGTTGCAACACTGTCCAGACTCAGTTAGCTTAGCTTAGCACAAAGACTGGAAACAGAGGGATACTGTTAGCCTAGCGTTAGCTCACACGCTGTTGTTTGCCTAATAACAGTGTGTCAGTGGATCATCGCCCTTTTCATGATGCAGCAACAGGCTGGACGTGTCAGAGACGACGTTCGCTCACAGATACACGAAGATTTAGACAGAATCAGGTGTTCATTTCCCATGATGCACTGCTGTCAGCTCACAGACATGAGAGAGTGAGTCTGTTACAGGACCACAGCTCACACTCCTGATTGTTCACTAATGAATCATTTCTGCAATTAACTCATGACACACACACACACACACACACACACACACACACACACACACAAGCTCACATCCTGACTGTCTTATATAAACACACACACACACACACACACACTGTCGTCAGCCAGTCTGCGTCAGTTTTTTGTGTTATTATTGTGATGAAGTTGATAACACACACACACACACACACTCCACCTTCCTCTCATTGTGTGTGTGTGTGTGTGTGTGTGTTTACAATAGACTAAACACAGAGACTCCTCCTGGCTCCAGCTCAGTTTGGGGGGGTCAGTCAGATTCCTGTGAGGTGACGCTGACCAACACACACGCACACACACACACACACACACACACACACACACACACACACACACACACACTGTGAAGGAATTCAGTATGTTCAGGACACACACTCAGCAGCTCCTCATGAATCCTTCAGTCTCGTCTTCAGTAACTAGTTTCAGATTATCTGAATCTTTCTGCAGCATGAAAACGTAACAAAGGTCTCAGAGAACAGCCAATCACAGCACAGATAAATACCTCGCAGGTAGAAAACACCTGCCTCATGTTGCTTAAATACAAATTGGTTTTCTTCTGTCACCATGTTGATTCAGATTGTATGGAAGTAAAACTCTGTCAGCGTCACACTGTCGGCCATGTTGTTTTAAACACACGGGCAGCTTTGATTTGGTGTATTCACCCTTTAATCACAGCTTGTTACACACATCAGAGAAAGTGTGTGTGGTTTTTGTGTGTGTACACATCGGCTGTACACTTGGTATTGATCCCAGCAACACACACACACACACACACACACACACACACACACACACACACACACAGCTGCTCTCTGCAGCTGTAACACACTTGACGTTGTCGCTGCTTTGTTGTAGTTCATCAAACAAAGTGTGTGCTGAGCAGCTGCTGCTGTTGCTACGGCAACGTGAAACCTCAGACATCTTGGATTATTCCAATAAAAGTGACTCAGCTGGTTTTAAAGTCTGAAGACAACTGTCAGTGTGTTGTGTGATGCTAGCATGGAGGAAGCTAACGTAGCGTATTATCTGTGTGGGAACACAGCTTGGCTATCGTTAGCCTGGTCTGAGAATAGTCCTGGGCTAACTTAGCCCCTCTCCACACACACATCGTTAACCCGGGCTTAACCTAAGCGCTGAGTGCTTTGAAGCTAAGTTGAACAGCTTTTGGAAGTTTGGACAGCTAACAG
The DNA here is from genome assembly GCA_039737535.1 of Lagodon rhomboides. Lineage (NCBI taxonomy): Eukaryota > Metazoa > Chordata > Actinopteri > Spariformes > Sparidae > Lagodon > Lagodon rhomboides. The sequence continues at coordinate 33,836,350 of CM077790.1, read as the reverse complement.
CTTCGTTAGCCTGGGGCTAACAGCTCCCTTAGCCTGGAGCTAACAGCTCCCTTAGCCTGGGGCTAACAGCTCCCTTAGCCTGGGGCTAACAGCTCCCTTAGCCTGGGGCTAACAGCTCCCTTAGCCTGGGGCTAACAGCTCCCTTAGCCTGGAGCTAACAGCTTCCTTAGCCTGGGGCTAACAGCTCCCTTAGCCTGGAGCTAACAGCTTCCTTAGCCTGGGGCTAACAGCTCCCTTAGCCTGGAGCTAACAGCTCCCTTAGCCTGGAGCTAAGCAAAGTGTGAAAAGCACTGCACAGTGTGCTAAAGCTCCTCTGTCCGTTGTCCTGTTGGTACTAAGCTAACACGCTTTCTCACTGACTGTTAGCAGGTCATCTAGCTCAGATAGTGATGTCCATGTTACGTGTCTGACGGTTCTGACACCTTCCGGTCAGAACCAAACCGGTTTCATGATCATACAACTTATTAGTTTGTTGTATTTGCTGAGAACGTTGCTGTGATCAGATTGTGTTTCCTGAACTCAGACTCAGTGTGGACGTCAGTGAGGACACACGAGGAGTTCTGGAGATGAGATGTTGGGACATTGGACTAATGGAGCTTCTATAGCAGGACGCCAGCAGCCCGAGGCGGCTCTCACACTGTCACTCTGTTGTTCTCCCACTGCACAGGATGACAAAATGCATCATTATTTGTTGCTGTCAGACTTTTCCCAGCGAGGCCTGTGTGTGTGTGTGTGTGTGTGTGTGTGTGTGTGTGTGTGTGTGTGTGTGTGTGTGTGTGTGTGTGTGCTGACTTCAACAGTTCTGCTCAGGAAGAACATCTCACTCTGCTGTCTGGACTTGTATTTCTTGTATTAATCTGCAGCAGTGTACGTTTTGACTGCCTAACAGTGCATTAAAGTGAGCAGCTGTGACAGACGTCAGCTCATTAATAGATGAATCAGGTGTGTGTAAGTTTACGTTGGACTGTAACAGAGAAGTTAATGTGTTCTGGTAGTTTAGAGTCAGCACCATAAAGACAGAGTGTCACTGAGTCAGTGTTGAAGTTAGACCGAGCGCTCGTCCACTGTTGTTCAGGAAGCTTTTACAGCTGTTTGACTCATTGACTCGTTCTAAACCCATCTCATGCTGAGACAGACATGTTCTGCTGCTCGTTAATAAGCCTGTGAGATGTGAGTTTGCTGGTGAACCATGTGTTCTCGGTCTCCACGGTAGCTGAGCTGCTTCACTAGCTGACAGAGTTACAGCCCCGCAGCGTGACGAGGAGCTGGCTGAAGCCTCGATCACACTCAGCTGCAGAGGTCACCAAACCTTTAGTGAAAGCAGGTCAATGTTAGAGACAGGCCTTTATTTCTAACTCTCTCTGGTTCTGTTCTGTTTGTGCTCGGTCACAGCTTCCTGTTTGTCCTGGTACATGTTTGTTACTGCAGTAAGCTGTTGATACGAAGTCAACACTTCTGTTTGTTTCAAATTAAAGACCCTTTAACAGTGAAGACAGTCATTTATCTCTCTGTTTCCTCACAGGACTTTTATTTTGAAACATTAGCATCAGCGTGATGTATCATTACATGTTAATACGTTTACATGTTTCAACAAAATGCAGTAATATAGAGACGTTAACACACATCATCCACACTGAGTGAAAATGTCATCTGACTGTATTATTAAATTGAAGTGATGTGATGTACGCTGAGAGTTTCTTCACCTGGTTTGTGTTTATGAACAGATGTGATGCTGTCGTCTTGTTTTTCCTTCTTCACAGTTCAGAGGTGAACGACAGCAGCAAAATAATTCAAGCTCTGTTAAAAAGATGTTCACATCACCAGTTCCATCTGTGAGAGTAACGGAGGCTAACGACAGATGAATCTATGGATTCATTTATGATAACTGATAACTGTTGACATCGACGGCAGAAGAAACTGAGCCTGAGTCACTGAGTTTCCTCCTGTAGAGTCTGAACACTCGTCTGTCTGCAGGGTTTCAGTCGGGGGACATCGAGTGCGCCTTCACCGACAACCTGCCGGAGTCAGAGCCTCACAGCGGGCCGACCAATGAGCTGCGAGGAGTGGTGCGAGAGAACAACACCATCCGCTGCATCCGCGGCTCCCGCTGCTATGGATTGTGGGAAAAGAGACCAGACGGGGAAATACACCTGGTCAAGCAAGGTGAGACACACACACACACACACACACACACACACACACACACACACACACACACACACACACACACAGTTTACATCTTCACGTGTGGCTCAAACTCTTCGTACCTTCCAGGTTGCTGGATTAGCATCGGCAACGAGCAGGAGTGTCATGGCGACCGTTGCCTGGTAACAACGACGCCCTCTCAGATCCAGAACGGCAGCTACAGGTACTGCTGCTGCAACCGAGACCTGTGCAACGCCAACTTCACTGAGGCTCCGCCCACCGCCGACACCCCCGCCCTGAGGCTGATGAAGCCAGAGGGGTGGGACAACAGACAGACAGGTGAGCGTCACTCTGTACCGACCAATCAGATGCCTCGTAATTGTTGTTGCTGGGCAGAATCTTCCTCCGTGTTGTTCATGAAGTGAAGTGGTTGAATGTAAGTAAATGTACTTTATTTGAGTAGTTCCACTGTACACTACCTCCCTACATCAGACAGGAAGTCTCCGCTGTGATTGGCTCAGCTGTTAATTTAATGATCAGCAGCGTCAGCCAGCTCGTTAACTCATCAGACAGGAAGCAGAGCAGCAGCTGGCCACGCCCACTCTGTCTGTTTGTTTACATCAGTGACAGTAACAACAACAAATAACCAGACAGGAGGAGGTGAAATAAAACCTTTATTGATCTCGAGCCGTGATGTCACAGTGATCTTAACGATGACATCATCGTCCCACAGCTCACCAGCCAATGAGGCGGGAGGAGACGGCACTCATCGCTCTGGTAACCGTCGCCATAGCAGCCATTGTCATCATAGCATTGTTCCTGGGATACCGCATGATGAGAGGTGCACACACACACACACACACACACACACACACACACACAGGACATATGTGATTAGTAATAATCAGTACTAACTGTGTGTGTGTGTGTGTGTGTGATGAAGGGAAGAAGAAACACAGTCTGTCTGCTCTGGATGTGATGGAGGCAGCAAACACAGACGCTGCTGTCGACCTGGACAACCTGAAACTACTGGAGGTACACACACACACACATACACACACACACACACGCACACACACACACACACACACACACACACACACAGTTTGATTCCCATCATGCAGCTGAATGTAAACACACCTTCAGTCTGCTCAATATTTCCACAAAATTTGTGGTCTGAAGTCCTGATGACATCACTATGACATCATCAGAGTCATTTTCTCAGCCTCGACCACAACAATTGTTCCAGTTGTCAATCGTTCTGGTTTATAAAATGTCAAAAAATTCAAATCCAAAATGGTGAAAGATGCTCATCGCACCTTCAAACTACCAAAACCCAAAGACGCTTCACTTCCTGTCAGCGTGATGAAGATCTGCTGCTGATCTTCATCACTTCCTGTCAGCGTGATGAAGATCTGCTGCTGATCTTCATCACTTCCTGTCAGCGTGATGAAGATCAGCAGCAGATCCTCACATTCTGACAGCGTGAAGCTGCAGTCGTGACAGAAGCCACTGAGGAGGTCCAGGTTTCACCGGACGAAAGTACAGTCTGGTAGATTGATGTGTGACATGTTGAACTGGTGGACTGTCCCTTTAAGAAGAGGCGGGACCATTAAACGTCAGTTCAAGAAGGTTACTGTGAATATTTTAAATGTTTCAGTGTGAAACATCAGAGGAGCTGCAGCTGATCCCTGAGGAACTCCTCATGAGTCTCTCTTGTTTCTGTCTCCTCCTTCCTCCTGGCAGCTGATTGGTCGGGGTCGTTACGGCACGGTGTTTCGCGGCAGTCTTAACGAACGCTGCATGGCGGTCAAACTCTTCAGCTCGGCCAACCGGCAGAACTACGCCAACGAGCGCTCCATCTACTGCCTGCCGCTGCTGCAGCAGCACGACAACATCGCCCGCTTCCTGTCCGCCGACGAGAGGACGACGGCCGACGGCCGGCCGGAGTTCCTCATCCTGATGGAGTTCTACCCACATGTAAGAGAGCGGGACACCAACCGCAGACACACACTCGTTAGCTGCTAATGCTATCTCTCTCCATGACGTCATTATTAGTTACTGCCAAAATCAAAAATATTCAAATAAATAAATAAATGGCCCAGTAAACAAGTAAATATGTCATTAATGCACCAAAATTAACAATTCAGTTAAATGAATTAATTTATGAAATGTGTTTTTTTACCCTTTTTAGTAATTTTATAAGTTTCTATATCTTTACTTGTATTTATCTATTATATAACTTTACTATTATTTTGAGACAGAAATAAAATAAATTAAGGAATAACTACATTTAAAAAATATATGAATTAATTGATAAAACAAATGGAAACATAGATAAATAAGGGGATTATTACCAAGGTACATGAATAAAGAAAATATACATTAATGTCACATTTTACAAGTTAATTAAAGCCTACATTTATATTTAGTAATATTTTTGTTACATGACATATCGACTTGTTTATTGAGACGTGTATTTATTTATTTGTTATTGTGGCAGCACAGGAAGTCACCGTAGCATCACAAGCTAGCACGCTACAAACCAGCAGCATCAGAGGCTAACAGCTGATTCTCTGCAGACGTGTGTTTGTAATGAGAGAGAAAGGTCTGATGATGCTAAGCTAACAGATGCTATTAACTAACACAGTGTAAAGTTGTCAGCAGAAAGTAATCAGAGTATTTCGTGTGCAGACTCACTGAGGCGTCTCACTGCAGCCAGCCGTCTCTCTCACTCTCCATTAGTCTTGTTATTGTGCTGGAAGACGGCGCCGTCACTCCTACTTCCTGTCTGGAGCCACTGACCACACACACACACACACACACACACACACACACACACACACACACACACACACACACACACTGCAGCAGATCCTTATTATCACTATCTCTCATTCACAAACTTACACATAAACAGTTTTGCTTCTTGTTTATAACCACACACTGTTTACACTCATTGTCTAACACACACACCTATTATATAACACTAACTCTCACACACACACACACACACACACACACACACACTGTAATGTCTGGTCGGTTGGTTTACTGCATTCCTCTGCAGCGGTCAGACAGTAATTACCGGCTTAACTGTCTGTACACACACACACACGCACACATACACACACACACGTACACACACACACACACACACACACGCACACACACACACAGCATATGTTTATTATTTTATTAAAAGCGTCCTCAGAATATAAACCTTTATCGATCACAGCTGGTCCTTCACAGCCTCACAGTGAGAACCAGCAGCCTGACCGTCTCTCTGCTGGTTTTAAATAAAGTTTTAAATGGATCCTCTTCCTGTCGGACGTCTACACGGTCACAAGTTTCATTTTCAGGACGTGTTCAGTTTAGTTCAGTTAGAATTCTTAATTAAGTGACCAAACTGCAGCGTTGAGTCACTGCTGAGCTGAGCTGTGTTAGCTGGAGATCTAACGGTGTTTAGCTGACATGTTAGCCTGCTAGCTGCTAAGAATCACATTAAAGGAACATTTTAACATTTAGAGGAACAGAGATCGATGCAGGAAGTGTTTCAGGAGGAACCTGCATGCCAAATATAATAAGATTGGATCTGCTTTATTCCACACGTGGAAACAGGCTGAGAGAATAAGTGTGTTCCACCTTCTCTGTCTGTCAGGGCTGCCTGTCTCGCTACCTGTCTCTCCACACGGTGGACTGGACCACCTGCTGCAGGATGACTCACGGGGTCACCAGAGGACTCGCCTTCCTGCACACCGAGCTCTACAGAGGAGGTATCTTGTCTGGGTTTGCACAAATCTGTTCTTTGAAATAGTGCATTTTCAGGGGTTTCAGGGATGAATCCACTTGTGGTGTTGTGGTGAGTTTCGGGGCAGCAGGACGGTGTGAAGCTTTCAGTTTTAATTTGTTTCCGGTGCCTGAGCTCATTACTGAAGCCCAGCTGTCTGTGCAGTCTCTCAGTGGTCAGACTGAACCGGTCTGAACTGTGGTTTGTCGGTCCAGAGTATGTTCAGAGATGTTATCTGACCCAGTTCCAACAGTGCTGACCCCACACCGAACCTCGTTATTCAGACAGGGTCCTGTTCTGTTAGGATCTGCACAGATGTTGATGCTAAGCTAACGGCTCTTTATCAGTGTCTGGAGATGTCTGATATTCTTATTGAACAGTTGCTCAGAGGTTTCTTTGTCGGTCCAGTTGAAGCATTTTTACAAAACAAACCCTTCGTAGTAAACTACATCAATTTATAAAGACGACTTTCTACAAAATAAAAGCATCAAAGACCATCAGACATGTGTGTGTATATATATATATATATATACACATATATAAACTTATTAATTTTTTCAATTATGATTTTCTTTTTCTTTTTTCTTTTGATGAGAAGAGTAAAAAATGTCTTCTTCATGTCTTAGTGGTCACTTTGTTTTAACTGACTTCTCTCTCTCTCTCACACACACACACACACACAGACACACACACGATAAAGTCATCATTAACTGTCTCTGGTCGTTGTCACACAGCAGGGGGTCCAGGCCCTGCTCCCTGCTCCTGCTCCCCTGGTGGAGACACACAGGACTGTCTGCTTGTTGTCGCCTGTGTTTTTACTCTCCTCAGTGATTATTGTGTGTTTGTTGCTGCCGGAGGAAACTGTTGTACGTCTCATCCGGTGCTGTTGAATCAATAATATCACTGAAATAATCAGGAAGAAGATTTAAAAGACATTGGTTTCTCTTCAAAAAGACACAAATATCTCATTTTTAGATTTCATGTTTTTAAAGCCATCAGAAGAAGTGTGTGCTGGTGAAGAAACACTGAAACCCTCCAGAAGAGGATGGTGAGTCATGATGAAGGTTGTGTGGATCCAACAGAACCGGACTGTCTCTCTGTCTCCTCTCAGACCAGTACAAACCAGCCGTGGCCCACAGAGACGTCACCAGCAGGAACGTTCTGGTCCGAGCCGATCTGTCCTGCGTCCTCGCCGACTTCGGTCTGTCCATGAGGCTGACGGGAAGCAGACCCTGTTGCCCCGGAGACGACGACACCATGGCCATATCTGAGGTGAGGTCATGTGACCGTGGACGAATGATGATGATGAAGGTGAAGATGAGACGAAGGTGTTTACGTGTGTGTGTTTGCAGGTGGGGACGGTGCGGTACATGGCTCCAGAGGTTCTGGGTGGAGCTCTGAACCTCCGGGACTGTGAGTCGGCGCTGAAGCAGGTGGATGTTTACGCTCTGGGTCTGCTCTACTGGGAGAGCTTCAGGAGGTGCTCACACCTGTTCCCAGGTGAGACACTGCAGCACAACACACAGCTAATTATATCCTGCTGACAGGCTGAGGCTG